>SZWC01002348.1:38872-51558 GCA_023375785.1 Penium margaritaceum | reverse complement strand
GTGCCCGCCTTCCAGCTGCGGCACACTTGCTCCATTTGTCAGTGTGGTGAGCCCGGGTTTCCTGACTCTGCAGCCTCACACTCTCCTACGTTCCGCTCCGCTTGTTCGTCTCCACTCACTCGCGGCCCACACATGGTTGCTGTGGCTTGCCCCGCTGGATTGCCCGCATCATAGTGCCGTGGTCCTATCTTACTCAATCATCATCGGCCCGCCTTCACTACGCTGCAGCCCCTACCTCCTTCATCGCGCACGCACCTTCAGTGCTGCGCCCACGCCAAGTACTGACAATGTTCTACCAGCCGTGTTTCCTGAATTCCATCTCTTATGTCAACTTCATCATGCTGACCTGAGTGTTGCTACGGCACAGTCTTGGACGTAGCCCGCGCTTTGGCGCTGCGGCTCGCCCCACCAGCTTGCCCGCGCCTCAGGAACGCACCAGACTCTATCCTCTAGTTCACGAGTGAGAATGTGGCCTCCTCTAAAATACGGACAGCTTATACGTGCAACGTCATGCATAGTACACGTGCATTGTAGTTGGGCACTCTCACCGTGGCTGACTCGTGTTACAGTTCGTAGAAGTTAAAGTCATGTGGATACGTTTGTGGTCATGGTCAGTGGCACATGCAAACTTTGTCAAGGCATCGTGCACAATAGCAAAACTGAGCCACCAGTGTTTTACCTTGTTTGTACCTACAAGTTTATGCCTAGCACACGTGCACTGTGATTGGGCACTCTGACTGTGGCTGACTCGTGTCATGATTCGTAGACGTTTAAGGTACTTGGATAAATTTGTGGTCATGGTCAGTTGCACATGCCAACTTTGTCAAGGGATTACGCACAATAGCCACATCGAGCCACCAGTATTCTACCTTGTTTGTTCCTGCAAGATCATGCATAGTACATGTGCACTGTGATTGGGCACTCTGACCATGGCTGACTCGTGTTACAAATCCAAGAAGTTGAAATGACTTGGACAAATTTGTGATCATGGTCAGTGGCACATGCCAACTTTGTCAAGGCATTATCCACAATAGCCACACCGAGCCACCAGTATTCAACCTTGTTTATACCTGCAAGGACATGCCTAGTACACGTGCACTGTGATTGGGCACTCTGAACGTGGCTGACTCGTGTCATGATTCATAGCTGTTTAAGGTACTTGGATAAATTTGTGGTCATGGTCAGTGGCACAGGCCAACTTGTCAAGGCATTGCACACAATAGCCGTGCCAGGTGACCAGTTTGTGTACCTTGTTCACACCAGCAAGGTCACGCATAGTACATGTGCACTGTGAGTGTTAACTCTGACCGTGGCTGACTCGTGTCACGATTCGTAGAAGTTAAAGTCACTCGGATACGTTTGTGGTCATGGTCAGTGGCACATGCCAACTTTGTCAATGCATCGCACAAAAAATCCGCACCGAGCCACCAATGCTTTACCTTGTTTATACCTGCAAGTTTATGCCTAGCACATGTGCACTATGATTTGGGTACTCTGACCGTGGCTGACTAATGTGATGATTCATATAAGGTGAAGTCACTTGGTTATCTTTGTGGTCATGGTTAGTTGCACAGGCCAACATTGTCAAGGTATTGCACACAAAAGCTACACCGAGCCACCAGTATTCTACCTTGTTTGTTCCTACAAGATCATGCATAGTACATGTGCACTGTGATTGGGCCCCCTGACCGTGGCTAACTTGTGTTACAATTGGTAGAAGTTAAAGTCACTCGGATAAACTTGTGGTCATGGTCAGTGGCACATGCCAACTTTCTCAAGGCTTTGCACACAATAGCCACGTCATGCCACCGATCTTTTACCTTGTTTAGACCTGCAAGGTTATGCATATTACAGGTGCACTGTGACTGGGCACTCTGACCATGGCTGACTCATGTGATGATTCATAGAAGTTAAAGTCACTTGGTTAACTTTGTTGTCACGGTCAGTTGCACAGGCCAACTTTGTCAAGGCATTGCGCACAATAGCGACACCAAGCCACCGGGTTTTTACCTTGTTTATACCTGCAAGGTCATGCATAGTACATGTGCACTGTAATTGGGCACTCTGACCATGGCTGACTCATGTTACAATTGGTAGAAGTTAAAGTCACGTGGATAACTTTGTGGTAATGGTCAGTGGCACATGCCAACTTTGTCAAGGCATTGCGCACAATAGCCGCACTGAGCCACCACTGTTTTACCTTATTTATACCTGCAAGCTTATGCCTAGCACAAGTTCAATATGATTGGGTACTCTAACCATGGCTGACTCGCGTGATGATTCATAGACGTTTAAGGTACTTGGATAGACTTGTGGTCATGGTCAGTTGCAAATGCCAAATTTGTCAGGGCAAAGCGCACAATAGCCACACCACGCCACCGGTTTGTTTACCTTGTTTATACCTGCAAGGTCATGCATTTTAGATGTGCACTATGATTGGGCACTCTGACCATGGCTGACTCATGTTACGATGCGTATAAGATAAAGTCACTTGCTATACTTTGTGGTCATGGTCAGTGGCACATGCCAACTTTGTCAAGGCATTGCGCACAATAGCCAGACCAAGCCACCAATTTCTTACCTTGTTTATATCTGCAAGGTCATGCGTAGTACACGTGTCCTGTGATTGGGTACTCTGACTGTAGCAGAATAATGTGATGATTCATTGAAGTTGAAGTCACTAGGTAAAGTTTGTGGTCATGGTCAGTGGGACATGCCAACTTTGTCAAGGTATTACGCACAATAGCCACACTGAGCCACCGGGTTTTTACCTTATTTATACCTGAGAGGTCATGCATAGTACATGTGCACTGTAAGTGGGCACTCTGACCGTGGCTGACACGTGTTACAATTCGCAGAACTTAAAGTCACTTGGTACATTTTGTGGTCATGGTTAGTGGCACGTGCCAACTTTGTCAAGGCATTGTGCACAATAGCCACACCAAGCCACCAGTATTCTACCTTGTTTATACCTGCAAGGTCATGCATAGTACATGTACACTGTGATTGAGCGCTCGGACCGTGGCTGACTCGTGCTCCAATTTGTCGAAGTTATAAGTACTTGGTTAACTTTGTGGTCATGGTCAGTTGCACATGCCAACTTTGTCAAGGCATTGCGCACAATAGCAACACAAGGACACCGGGTTTTTTACCTTGTATATACCTGCAAGGTCATGCATAGTACATGTGCACTGTGATCGGACACTCTGACTGCGGCTAACTCGTGTTACGATGCCTAGAAGTTAAAGTCACCTGGTTAACTTTGTGGTCATGGTCAGTGGCACATGCCAACTTTGTCAAGACATTGTACACAATAGCCACAGCGAGCCACCAATATTCTACCTTGCTTATACCTGCAAGGTCATGCATAGTACATGTACACTGTGATTGAGCGCTCGGACCGTGGCTGACTCGTGTTATGATTCGTAGAAGTTAAAGTCACGTGGATAACTTTGTGGTAATGGTCAGTGGCACATGGCAACTTTGTCAAGACATTGTACACAATAGCGACAGCGAGCCACCAATATTCTACCTTGCTTATACCTGCAAGGTCATGCATAGTACATGTACACTGTGATTGAGCGCTCGGACCGTGGCTGACTCGTGTTATGATTCGTAGAAGTTAAAGTCACGTGGATAACTTTGTGGTAATGGTCAGTGGCACATGGCAACTTTGTCAAGACATTGTACACAATAGCGACAGCGAGCCACCAATATTCTACCTTGCTTATACCTGCAAGGTCATGCATAGTACATGTGCACTGTGATTGGGCACTCTGACGGTGGCTGACTTGTGCCACAATTTGTAGAAGTTAAAGTCACTTGGATAAAATTGTGGTCATGATCAGTGGCACATGTCAAATTTGCCAAGGCATTGCGCATGATAGCCGCACTGAGCCACCAGTGTTGTACCTTGCTTATACCTGCAAGTTTATGCCTAGCACACGTGCACTGTGATTGGACACTCTGATCGTGGCTGACTCGTGTTATGATTCGTAGAAGTTAAAGTCACTTGGTAAACTTTGTGGTCATGGTCATTGGCACATGACAACTTTGTCAAAGCATTGCGCACAATAGCCACACCAAGCCACCGGTTTTTTACCTTGTTTATACCTGCAAGGTCATGCATAGTACATGTGTACTATGACTGGGCACTTTGACAGTGGCTGACTCATGTGATGATTCATAAAAGTTAAAGTAACTTGGTGAACTTTGTGGCCATGGTCAGTTGTACAGGTAAACTTTGTCAAGGCATTGCGCACAATAGCCACACCAAGCCACTGGGTTTTTACCTTGTTTATACCTGCAAGGTCATGCATAGTACATGTGCACTGTAATTGGGCACTCTGACCATGGCTGACTCATGTTACAATTGGTAGAAGTTAAAGTCACGTGGATAACTTTGTGGTAATGGTCAGTGGCACAGGCCAACTTTGTCAAGGCATTGCGCACAATAGCCACACTGCGCCACCAGTGTTTTACCTTGTTTATACCTGCAAGTTTAATCCTAGCACACGTGCACTTTGATTGGACACCAGAGCCACCAGTATTGTACCTTGTTTGTACCTGCAAGATCATGCCTATTACATCTGCATTGTGATTGGACACTCTGAATGTGGCTGACTCGTGTTGTGATTCATAGAAGTTAAAGTCAATTGGATACATTTGTAGTCATGGTCAATGGCACATGCCAACTTTGTCAAGGCATTCGCACAATAGCCACACCGAGCAACCAGTATTCTGCCTTATTTGTACCTGCAAGGTCATGCCCAGTTTATCTCCACTGTGATTTGACACTCTGACCGCGGCTGACTCGAGTTATGATTCATAGCCGTTTAAGGTACTTGGTAAATATAGTGGTCATGGTCAGTGGCACATGCCAACTTTGTCAAGGCATTGCGCACAATAGCCACATCGAGCCACCAGTATTCGACCTTGTTTGAACTTGCAAGATCATGCCTAGTACATCTGCTCTGTGATTCGTCACTCTGACCATGGCTGACTCGTGTTATGATCAAAGAAAGTAAAAGTCACTTGGATCCATTTGTGGTCATGGTATGTGGCACATGCGAACTTTTTTAAGGCATTGCGCACAATAGCCACACCGAGCCATCAGTATTCTACCTTGTTTATACCTGCAAGGTCATGCCGAGTATACTTGCACCGTGATTGGACACTATGACTGTGGCTAACTCGTGTTATGATTCATAGCCGTTTAAGGTACTTGGTAAACTTTGTGGTCATGGTCAGTGGCACATGCCAACTTTGTCAAGGCATTGCGTACAATAGCCGTGCCAAGACATCGGGTTTTTTACCCTGTTTATACCTGCAAGGTCATGCATATTAGATGTGCACTGTGATTGGTCACTCTATCCGTAGCTGACTCGTGTTACGATTCGTAGAAGGTAAATTCACTTGGCAAGCATTTGTGGTCACGGTCAGGGGCGCATGCCAACTTTGTCAAGGCATTGTGCACAATAGTCACACCGAGCCACCTCTATTCTATCTTGTTTGCACATGCAAGATCATACCTAGTACATCTGCACTGTGATTGGACACTCTGACCGTGGCTGACTCGTGTTATGATTCATGGTCGTTTAAGTTACTTGGTAAACTTTGTGGTCATGGTCAGTGGCACATGCCAACTTTGTCAAGGCATTGCGCACAATAGCCACACCGAGCCACCAGTGTTCTACCTTGCTTGCACCTGCAAGATCATGCCTAGTATATATGCACTGAGATTGGGTACTCTGACCGTGGCTGACCCATGCTACGACTCGTAGAAGTTAAAGTGACTTGGTAAACTTTGTGGTCATGGTCAGTGGCACATGCCAACTTTATCAAGGCATTGCGCACAATATCCTTGCCAAGCCACTGGTTTTTCACCTTGTTTATACCTGCAAGGTCATACCTAGCACATCTGAACTATGATTGGACACTCTGACTGTGGCTGACTCGTGTCATGATTCATAGCGGTTTAAGGTACTTGGTAGACTTTATGGTCATGGTCAGTGGTACATGCAAACTTTGTCAAGGCCTTGCGCACAATAGCCACACTGAGCCACCAGTATTGTACCTTGTTTGTACCTGCAAGATCATGCCTAGCACATCTGCAATCTGATTGGACACTTTGACCGTGGCTGACTCGTGTTATGATTCATAGCCGTTTAAGGTACTTGGTAAACTTTGTGGTCATGGTCAGTGGCACATGCCAACTTTGTCAAGGCATTGCGCACAATAACCACACCGAGCCACCAGTATTCTACCTTGTTTATACCTGCAAGGTCATGCCTGGTATATCTGTACTATAAATGGACACTATGACTGAGGCTGACTCGTGTTATGATTCATAGCCGTTTAAGGTACTTGGTAAACTTTGTGGTCATGGTTAGTGGCACATGCCCACTTTGTCAAGGCATTGCACACAATAGCCGTGCAAAGACACCGGTCTTTTGCCCTGTTTATACCTGCAAGGTCATGCATATTAGATGTGCGCTGTGATTGGGCACTCTGATAGTCAGAGTGTCCAATCACAGTTCAGATATACTAGGCATGACCTTGACAAAGTTGGCACGTGCCACTGACCATGACCACAAAGTTTAACAAGTACCTTAAACGGCTATGAATCATAACACGAGTCAGCCACGGTCAGAGTGTCCAATCACAGTGCAGATATACAGGGCATGACATTGCAGGTATAAGCCAGGGAGAATACTGGTGGTTCGGTGTGGCTATTGTGCACAATGCCTTGACAAAGTTGGTATGTACCACTGACCATGATAACAAATGTATCCAAGTGAATTCTACTTCTATTGATCATAACACGTGTCAGCCACGGTCAGAGTCTCCAATCGCAGTGCAGATGTACTAGGCATGATATTGCAGGTGCAAACAAGCTAGAATACTGGTGGCTCGGTGTGGCTATCGTGCGCAATGCCTTGACGAAGTTGGCATGTGCCACTGACCATGACCACAATGTTTACCAAGTGACTTTAACGGCTATGAATCATAACACGAGTGAGCCACGGTCAGAGTGTCCAATGACACTGCAGATGTACTAGGCATGATCTTGCAGGTGCAAACCAGGCAAAAACCCGGCGGCTTGGCACGGCTATTGTGCGCAATGCCTTGACAAAGTTGGCATGTCCAACTGACCATGACCACAAAGCTTACCAAGTACCTTCAACGGCTATGAATCATAACACAATTCAGCCACGGTCAGAGTGTCCAATCACAGTGCAGATATACTAAGCATGACCTTACAGGTATAGAGGAGGTAGAATACTGGTGGCTCGGTGTGGCTATTGTGTGCAATGCCTTGGCAAAGTTGGCATGTGCCACTGACCATGACCACAAATGTATCCAAGGGACTTTTACTTCTATTGATGATAACACGAGTCAGCCACGTTCAGAGTGTCCAATCACAGTGCAGATGTACTAGGCATGAGCTTGCACATTCAAGGGAGGGTAAAAATCCGGTGGCTTGGTATGGCTATCGTGCGCAATGCCTTGACAAAGTTGGCATGTGCCACTAACCATGACCACAAATGTATCCAAGTGAGTTTTACTTCTATTGATCATAACACGAGTCAGCCACGGTCAAAGTGTCCAATCACAGTGCAGATGTACTAGGCATGACCTTGCAGGTATAAAAAAGGTAGAATACTCGTGACCCGATGTGGCTTTTGTGCGCAATGCCTTGACAAAGTTGGCATGTGCCACTGACCATGACCAAACAGTTTACCAAGTACCTTAAACGGCTATGAATCATAACACGAGTCAGCCACGGTCAGAGTGTCCAGTCACAGTGCATATATACTAGGCATGACCTTGCAGATACAAACAAGGTAGAATACTGGTGGCTCCTTGGGGCTATTGTGCGCAATGCCTTGACAAAGTTGTCATGTGCCACTGACCATGACGACAAATGTATCCAAGTGACGTTTACTTATATTGATCTTAACATGAGTCAGCCACGGTCAGAGTGCCCAATCACAGTGCACGTCTAATATGCACGACCTTGCGCGTATAAACAAGGTAAAAAACTGGTGGCTTGGCACGACTTTGTGCACAATGCTTTGACAATGTTGGCATGTGCCACTGACCATTACCACAAATTTTACCAAGTACCTTAAACGGCTATGAATCATAACACAAGTCAGCCACGGTCAGAGTGTTCAATCACAGTGCAGATACTCTGGGCATGACCTTACAGGTATAAACAAGGTAGAATAATGGTGGCACGGTGTGGCTATTGTGTGCAATGCCTTGGCAAAGTTGGCATGAACAACTGACCATGACCACAAATGTATCCAAGTGACTTTTACTTCTATTGATCATAACATGGGTCAGCCACGGTCAGAGTGTCCAATCGTAGTGCAGATGTACTAGGCATGATCTTGCAGGTGCAAACAAGCTAGAATACTGGTGGCTCGGCGTGGCTATTGTGTGCAATTCCTTGACAAACTTGGCATGTGCCACTGACCATG
Organism: Penium margaritaceum; assembly: GCA_023375785.1. Classification (NCBI taxonomy): domain Eukaryota; kingdom Viridiplantae; phylum Streptophyta; class Zygnematophyceae; order Desmidiales; family Peniaceae; genus Penium; species Penium margaritaceum. The sequence continues at coordinate 43,069 of SZWC01002348.1, read as the reverse complement.
ACCACAAAGTTTACCAAGTACCTTAAATGGCTATGAATCAGAACACGAGTCAGCCACGGTCAGAGTGTCCAAACACAGTGTAGATGCTCTGGGCATTACCTTACAGGTATAAACAAGGTAGAATACTGGTGGCACGGTGGGGCTATTGTGTGCAATGCCTTGGCAAAGTTGGCATGTGCCACTGACCATGACCACAGATGTATCCAAGTGACATTTACTTCTATTGATCATAACACGAGCAGCCACGGTCAGAGTGTCCAATCACAGTGCAGATGTACTAGGCATGATCTTGAAGGTTCAAACAAGGTAAAAAACCGGTGGCTTGGTGTGGCTATTGTGACAATGCCTTGACAAAGTTGGCATGTGGCACCGACATGACCACAAATGCATCAAAGTGAACTTTACTTTTATTGATCATAACACGAGTCTGCCACGGTCAGAGTGGCCAATCACAGTGCAGATGAACTAGGCATGATCTTGCAGGTATAAACAAGGTAGAATCTTGGTGGCTTCGTGTGGCTATTGTGCGCAATGCCTTGACAAAATTGACATGTGCCACTGACCATGACGACAAAGTGTGCCATGTACCTTAAACGGCTATGAATCATAACACGAGTCAGCCAAGGTCAGAGTGTCCAGTCACAGTGCAGATATACTGGGCATTATCTTGCAGGTATAAGCAAGGTAGAGTACGGGTGGCTTCGTGTGGCTATTGTGCGCCATGCCTTGACAAAGTTGGCATGTGCCACTAACCATGACCACAAATGTATCCAAGTGACTTTTACTTCTATCGCGCATGAAACAAGCTAGCCACGGTCAGAGTGCCCAAGCACAGTGCACATCTAATATGCACGACCTTGCAGGTATAAACAAGTAAAAAAACCGGCTGCTTGGCACGGCTATTGTGCGCAATGCCTTGACAAAGTTGGCATGTGCCACAAACCATGACCACAATGTTTACCAAGTACCTTAAACGGCTATGGTTCATACCACGAGTCAGCCACGGTCAGAGTGTCCAATCACAGTGAAGATGTACTAGGCATGACCTTGCAGGTACAAACAAGGCATTACACTTGTGGCTTGGTGTGGCTATTGTGCGCATTGTTTTGTCAAAGTTGGCATGTGCCACTAACCATGACCATAAAGTTTACCAAGTGACTTCAACTTATGCGAGTCGTAAAACGAGTCAGCCACGGTTAGAGTGTCCAAGCACAGTGCACATCTTATATGCATGACCTTTCAGGTATAAACAAGGTAAAAAACCGGTGGCTTGGTACGGCTATTGTGCGCAATGCCTTGACAAAGTTGGCATGTGTCACTGACCATGAACACAAAGTTTACCAAGTACCTTAAATGGCTATGAAACATAACACGAGTCAGCCACGGTCAGGGTGTCCAATTACAGTGCAGATATACTGTGCTTGACCTTGCAGGTATAAACAAGGTAGAATACTGGTGGCTGGGTGTGGCTATTGTGCGCAGTGCCTTGACAAAGTTGGCATGTGCCACTAACCATGACCACAAAGTTTACCAAGTGCTTTTAACTTCTACGAATCATACACGAGGCAGCCAAGGTAAGAGTGCCCAATCATAGTGCACATCTTATATGCATGACCTTGCAGGTATAAACATTGTAAAAAACCGGTGGCTTGGCACGGCTATTGTGCGCAATGCCTTGACAAAGTTGGCATATGCCACTGACCATGACCACAAAGTTTACCAAGTACCTTAAACGGCTATGAATCATAACACGAGTCAGCCACGGTCAGAGCGTCCAATCACTGTGCACATATACGGGGCATGAACTTGCAGGTACAAACAAGGTAGAATACTGGTGGCTCGGTGTGGCTATTGTGCACAATGCCTTGACAAAGATGGCATGTGCCACTGACCATGACCATAAACGTATCCAAGTGACATACACTTCTATAGATCATAACACCATTCAGCCACGGTCAGAGTGTCCAATCACAGTGCATATGTACTAGGCATGATCTTGCAGGTGCAAACAAGGTAGAATATTGGTGGATTGGTGTGGCTATTGTGCGCAATGTCTTGACAAAGTTGGCATGTGCCACTGACCAGGACCACAAAGTTTACCAATTGACTTTAACTCCGCAAATCATAACACGAGTCAGCCACGGTCAGAGTGTCCAATCACAGTATAGATATACTAGACATGATCTTACAGGTATAAACAAGGTAGAATACTGGTGGCTCGGTGTGACTATTCTGCGCAATGCCTTGACAAAGTTAGCATGTGCCACTGACCATGACCACGAGGCTTACCGAGTACCTTAAATGGCTTTGAATCATAACACGAGCCAGCCATGGTCAGGGTGTCCAAGTACAGAGCAGATATACTAGGCATGACCTTGCACGTATACGCAAGGTGGAATACTGGTGGCTTGGTGTGGCTATTGTGCGTAATGCCTTGACAAAGTTGGCATGTGCCACTGACCATGACCAAAAATGTATCCAAGTACATACACTTCTATTGATCATAACACGAGTCAGCCACATTCAGAGCGTGCAATCATACAATGTACTAGGCATGATCTTGTAGGTGCAATTAAGGTAAAAAACCGGTGGCATGTTACGGCTATTGTGCACAATGCATTGACAAGGTTGGCATGTGCCACTGACCATGACCAGAACGTTCACCAAGTACCTTAAACAACTATGAATCATAACAGGAGTCTGCCACGGTCAGAATGTCCAATCATAGTGCAGATATACTGGGCATGACCTTATAGGTATATAAAAGGTAGAATACTGGTGGCTCAGTGTGGCTATTGTGTGCAATGCCTTGACAAAGTTGGCATGTGCCACTGACCATGACCACAAATGTATCCAAGTTTATTAAACGACTATGGATCATAACACAAGTCAGCCAATGTCAGAGTGTCCAATCACAGTGCAGATATACTGGGAATGACCTTGCAGGTATAAACAAGGTAGAATACTTGTTGCTCGGTGTGGCTACTGTGTGCAATGCCTTGACAAAGTTGGCACATGCCACTGACCATGACCACAAATGTATCCAAGTGACTTTTGCTTCTTTTGATCATAACACGAGTCAGCCACGGTCCGAGTATCCAATCACAATGCAGATGTACTAGGCATGAGCTTGCAGGTTCAAACAAGGTAAAAAGCCAGTGACTTGGTCTGGCGATTGTGTGTAATGTCTTGACAAAGTTGGCATGTGCCACTGACCATGACCACAAATGTATCAAAGTGACTTTTACTTCTACTGATCAGAACACGAGTCAGCCACGGTCAGAGTGTCCAATCACAGTGCAGATGTACTATGCATGACCTTGCATGTATAAACAAGGTAGAATACTGGTGGATCGGTGTGGATACTGTGCGCAATGCCTTGACTCAGTTGGCATGTGCCACTGACCATGACCACAAAGTTTACCAAGTGACTTTAACTTCTACAAATCGTAAAACGAGTCAGTCACGGTCAGAGTACCCAGTCACAGCGCACATGTAATATGCATGACCTTGCAGGTATAAATAAGGTAAAAAACCGCTGTCTTGGCACGGCTATTGTGAGCAATGCCTTAACAAAGTTGGCATGTGCCACTGGCCATGACCACAAAGTTTATCAAGTACCTTAAACGGCTATGAATCACAACACGAGTCGGCTACGGTCTGAGTGTCCATTCACAGTGCAGATATATTGGTCATGACCTTGCAGGTGTAAACAAGGTAGAATACTGGTGGCTCGTTGTGGCTATTGTGCGCAATGCCTTGACAAAGTTGGCATGTGCCACTGACCATGACTACAAATGTATCCAAGTGACTTTTACTTATATTGATCATACAACGAGTCAGCCACGGTTAGAGTGTCAAATCACAGTGCAGATCTACTAGGCATGATCTTGCAGGTGCAAACAAGGTAGAATACTGGTGGCTCGGTGTGGCTATTGTGCGCAATGCCTTGACAAAGTTGGCATGTGCTATTGACCATGACCACAAAGTTTACCAAGTGACTTCTACTTCTATTGATCATAACACAAGTCAGCCACGGTCAGAGTGTCCAATAACAGTGCATATTACTAGGCATTATCTTGCAGGTGCAAACAATGTACAATACTGGTGGCTCGGGGTGGATATTGTGCGCAGTGCCTTGACAAAGTTGACATGTGCCACTGACCATAACCACAAAGTTTACCATGTACCTTAAAC
>SZWC01002348.1:24985-38850 GCA_023375785.1 Penium margaritaceum | reverse complement strand
ACGGCTATGAATCATAACACGAGTCAGCCACGGTCAGAGTGTCCAAGCACAGTGCAGATATATTGGGCATGACCTTGCAAGTATAAACAAGGTAAAAAACTGGTAGCTTGGCACGGCATTTGTGCATAATGCCTTGACAAAGTTGGCATGTGCCACTGACCATGACCACAAAGCTTATCAAGTACCTTAAACAGCTATGAATCACAACACGAGTCAGCCATAGTCAGAGTGTCCAATCACAGTGCATATATACTGGGCATGACCTTGCAGGTATAAATACGGTAGAATACTGGGAGCTCGGTGTGGCTATTGTGCGCAATGCCTTGACAAAGTTGGCATGTGCCACTGGCTATGACCACATAGTTTACCAAGTGACTTTAACTTCTACGAATCATAACACGAGTCAGCCACGGTCAGAGTGTCCAGTTACAGTGCAGATGTACTAGGCATGATCTTACAGGTGCAAACAAGGGAGAGTACTGGTGGCTCGGTGTGGCTATTGTGCGCAATTCCTTGACAAAGTTGGCATGTTTCGATGACCATGACCACAAATGTATCCAAGTGACTTTTACTTCTATTGATCATGACACGAGTCAGCCACGGTCAGAGTTTCCAATCACAGTGCAGATGTACTAGGCATGATCTAGCAGGTAAAAACAAGGTAGAATACTGGTGGCTCCGTCTGGCTATTGTGTGCAATGCCTTGACAAAGTTGGCATGTGCCACTGACCATGACCACAAATGTATCCAAGTGACTTCTACTTCTACTGATCATAATACGAGTCAGCCACGGTCAGAGTGTCCAATCACATTGCAGATGTACTAGGCATGATCTTGCAGGTATAAACAAGGCAGAATACTGGTGGCTCGGTGTGGCTATTGTGCGCAATGCCTTGACTAAGTTGGCATGTGCCACTGACCATGACCACAAAGTTTACCATGTGACTTTAACTTCTACGAATCGTAAAACGAGTCAGCCACGGTTGGAGTGCCCAATCACAGCCCACATATAATATGCATGACCTTGCAGGTATAAACAAGGTAAAAAACCGGAGGATTGGCACTGCTTTTGTGCGCAATGCCTTGACAAAGTTGGCATGTGGCACTGACCATGACCACAAAGTTTATGAAGTACATTAAACGGTTATGAATCACAACAAGAGTCAGCCACGGTCAGAGTGTCCAGTCAGAGTGCAGATATACTGGACATGACCTTGCAGGTGTAATCAAGGTAGAATACTTGTGGCTCGGTGTGGCTATTGTGCGCAATGCCTTGACAAAGTTGGCATGTGCCACTGGCCATTACCACAAATTTTGCCAAGTGACTTTAACTTCTACGAGTCATAACACGAGTCAGCCACGGTCGGAGTGTCCAATCACAGTGTAGATGTACTAGGCATGATCTTGCATATGCAAACAAGGTAGAATACTGGTGGCTCGGTGTGGCTATTGTGCGCAATTCCTTGACAAAGTTGGCATGTGCCACTAACCATGACCACAAATGTATCCAAGTGCCTTTTAGTTCTATCGATCAGAACACGAGTCAGCCACGGTCAGAGTGTCCAATCACAGTGCAGATGTACTAGTGATGATCTAGCAGGTAGAAACAAGGAATAATACTGGTGTCTCGGTGTGGCTATTGTGTGCGATGCCTTGACAAAGTTGGCATGTGCCACTGACCATGACCACAAAGTTTACCAAGAACCTTTAACGGCTATGAATCATAACACGAGTCAGCTATGGTCAGAGTGTCCAATCATAGTGCATATATACTGGGCATGACCTTGCAGGTACAAAAAAGGTAGAATACTGGTGGATCGGTGTGGATATTGTGCGCAGTGTCTTGACAAAGTTGGCATGTGCCACTGACCATGACCACAAAGTTTACCAAGTGACTTTAACTTCTACGAATCATAACACGAGTCAGCCACGGTCGGAATGTCCAATCACAGTGCAGATGTACTAGGCATGATGTTGCAGGTGCAAACAAGGTAGAATACTGGTGGCTCGGTGTGGCTATTGTGCGCAAATCCTTGACACATTGGAATGTGCCCCTGACCATGACCACAAATGTACCCAAGTAACTTTTACTTCTATTCATCCTAACACGAGTCAGCCATGGTCAGAGTGTCCAATCACAGTGCAGATGTACTAATCATGATCTAGCAGGTAGAAACAAGGTAGAATACTGGTGGCTCGGTGTGGCTATTGTGTGCTATGCCTCGACAAAGTTGGCATGTGCCACTGACCATGACCACAACGTTTACCAAGTACCTTAAACGGCTATGAATCTTAACACGAGTCAGCCATGGTCAGAGTGTCCAATCACAGCGCAGATATTCTGGGCATGACCTTGCAGGTACAAACAACGTCGAATAAATGGTAGATTGGTGTGGATATTGTGCGTGATGCCTTGACAAAGTTGGCATGTGCCACTGACCATGACCACAAAGTTTACCAAGTGACTTTAACTTCTACGAATCGTAACACGAGTCAGCCACGGTCAGAGTACCCAATCACAGTTCATATGTGCTGGGCATGACCTTGCAAGTATAAACAAGGTAAACACCGGTGGCCTAGCATGGCTGCTGTGCGCAATGCCCCGACAAAGTTGGCATGTACCACTGATAATGACCACAAAGTTTACCAAGTACCTTAAACGGCTATGAAGGCATCCAAGTTAGCCACGGTCAGAGTGTCTAATGACTGTGCAGGTAAAGTGGGCATGACCTCGCAGGTATAAACAAGGTAGAATACTGGTAGCTCGGTGTGGCTACTGTGTGCAATGCTTTTACAAAGTTGGCATGTGCCACTGACCATGACCACAAATGTATCCAAGTGACTTTTACTTCTATTGATCATAACACGTGTCCGCCACGGTCAGAGTGTCCAATCACAGTGTAGATGTACTAGGCATGATCTTGCAGGTATAAACAAGGTAGAATGCTGGTGGCTCGGTGTGGCTATTGTGCGCAATGCCTTGACGGAGCTGGCATGTGCCACTGACCATGACCACAAAGTTAACCAAGTGACTTCAACTTCTACGAATCGTAACAGGAGTCAGCCACAGTCAGAGTGCCCAATCACAGCGTATATCTAATATGCACGACCTTTCAAGTATAAACAAGGTAAAAAACCGGTGGCTTGGCACGGCTATTGTGCGCAATATCTTAACAAAGTTGGCATGAGCCACTGACCATGACCACAAAGTTTACCAAGTACCTTAAACGGCTTTGAATCAAAACATGAGTCAGCCACGGTCTGAGTGTCCAATCACAGTGCAGATGTAATGGACATGACCTTACAGGTATGAATAAGGTAGAATACTGGTGGCTCGTTGTGGCTATTGTGTACAATACCTTGACAAAATTGGCATGTGCCACTGACCATGACCACAAATGTATCCAAGTGACTTTTACTTCCATGAACCACAACACGAGTCAGCCATGGCCAGAGTGTCCAGTCACAGTCCACATGTACTAGGCATGACCTTGCAGGTATAAAGAAGGTAGAATACTGGTGGCTTGGCACGGCTATTGTGCGCAATGCCTTGACAAAGTTGGTATGTGCCACTGACCATGACCACAAAGATTACCAAGTACCTTAAAAGGCTATGAATCATAACACGAGTCAGCCACTGTCAGAGTGTCCAATCACAGCGCATATCTAATATGCATGATATTGCAGGTATAATCAAGGTAAAAGCCCTGTGGCTTGGCACGGCTATTGTGCGCAATGCCCTGAAAAATTTGGCATGTGCCACTGACCATGACCACAACGTTTGCCAAGTACCTTAAACGGCTATGAATCAAAACACGAGCTGGCCATGGTGAGAGTGTCCAGTCATAGTGCAGATGTACTAGGCATGATCTTGCATGTACAAACAAGGAAGAATACTTGTAGATCGGTGTGGCTATTGTGCGCAATGCCTTGACAAAGTTGGCATGTGCCACTGACCATGACCACAAAGTTTACCAAGTGACTTAAACGGCTATGAATCATAACCCGAGTCAGCCACAGTCAGAGTGTCCAATCACAGTGCAGATATACTGGGCACGACGTTACAGGTATAAACAAGGTAGAATACTGGTGGCTCGGTCTGGCTATAGTGCGCAATGCCTTGACAAATTTGGCATGTGCCACTGACCATTACCACAAATGTATCCAAGTGAACTTTACTTCTATTGATCATAACACGAGTCAGCCATGGTCAGAGTGTCCAATCACAGTGCAGATGTAATAGGCATGATCTTGTAGGTGCAAACAAGGTAGAATTCTGGTGGCTCGGCGTGGCTATTGTGCGCAATGCCTTGACAAAGTTGGCATGTGCCACTGACCATGACCANCCAAGTGACTTTAACTTCTACGAATCAGTACACGAGTCAGCCACGTTAAGAGTGTCCAATCACTCTGACCGTGGCTGACTCGTGTTATGAACAATAGAAGTAAAAGTCACTTGGATACATTTGTGGTCATGGTCAGTGGCACATGCCAACTTTGTCAAGGAATTGCGTACAATAGCCACCCCAAGCCACCAGTATTCTACCTTGTTTGCACCTGCAAAATCATGCCTAGTACATCTGCAATGTTATGACCAAGAGAAGCAAAAGTCACTTGGATGAATTTGTGGTCATGGTCAGTGGCACATGCCAACTTTGTCAGGGTATTGCGCACAACAGCCACAACAAGCCACCAGTATTCTACATTGTTTATACCTGCAAGGTCATACCCAGTATATCTGCACTGTGATTGGACACTCTGACCGTGGCTGACTCAAGTTATGATTCGTACAAGTTAAAGTCACTTGGTAAACGTTCTGGTCATGGTCAGTGGCGCATGCCAAATTTGTGAAGGCATTGTGCACAATAGCCACACCGAGTTACCAGTATTCTACCTTGTTTATACATGCAAGGTCATGCCTAGTATATCTGCACTGTGATAGGGCACTGTGATCGTGGCTGACTCGTATTATGATCAATCGAAGTATAAGTCACTTGCATACATTTGTGGTCATGGTGAGTGGCACATGCCAACTTTGACAAGGCATTGCGCACAATAGCCGTGCCAAGCCACCGGGTTTTTACCTTGTTTACACCAGCAAGGTCATGCATATTAGATGTGCACTGTGATCGGGTACTCTGACCGTGGCTGACGCGTGTCATGATACGTAGAAATTAAAGTCACCTGGTAAACTTTGTGGTCATGGTCAGTGGCGCATGCCAAATTTGTGAAGGCATTGTGCACAATAGCCACACCGAGTTACCAGTATTCTACCTTGTTTATACATGCAAGGTCATGCCTAGTATATCTGCACTGTGATAGGGCACTGTGATCGTGGCTGACTCGTATTATGATCAATCGAAGTATAAGTCACTTGCATACATTTGTGGTCATGGTGAGTGGCACATGCCAACTTTGACAAGGCATTGCGCACAATAGCCATACCGAGCCACTAGTGTTTTACATTGTTTGTACCTGTAAGGTCATGCCCAGTATATCTGCACTATGATTTGATACTCTGACCGTGGCTGACGCGTGTCATGATACGTAGAAGTTAAAGTCACCTGGTAAACTTTGTGGTCATGGTCAGTGGCACATGCCAACTTTGTCAAGGCATTGCGCACAATAGCCACAACATGTCACCAGTATTGTACCTTGTATGTACTGTAAGATAATGCCTAGTACATCTGCACTGTGATTAGACACTCTGATCGTGGCTGACTTGTATTATGATCAATAGAAGTTAAAGTCACTTGGATACATTTGTGGTCATGGTCAGTGGGACATGCCAATTTTGTCAAGGCATTGCACGCAATAGCCACACCGAGCCACCAGTATTGTACCTTCTTTCCACCTGTAAGATCATGCCTAGTAAATCTGTACTGTTATTGGACACTCTGACTGTGGCTGACTTGTGTTATGATCAATAGAAGTAAAAGTCAAATGGATACACTTGTGGGCAAGGTCAGTGGCACATGCCAACTTTGTCAAGGCATTGCGCACAATAGCCACACCGAGCCACCAGTATTCTACCTTGTTTGTACCTGCAAGATCATGCCTAGTACATCTGCACTGTGATTGGACACTCTGACTGTGGCTGACTCGTATAATGATCAATAGAAGTAAAACTCAGTTGGATACATTTGTGGTCATGGTCAGTGGGACATGCCAACGTTTTCAAGGCATTGTGCACAATAGCCACACCAAGCCACTTGTATTCTACCTTGTTTGCACCTGCAAGATCATGCCTAGTACATCTGCACTATGATTAAACACTCTGACCGTGGCTGACTTGTGTTATGATTTATAGATGTTTAAGGTACTTGGTAAGCTTTGTGGTCATGGTCAGTGGCACATGCCAACTTTGTCAAGGCATTGTGTACAATAGCCATGCCAAGCCACCAGTTGTTTACCGTGTTTATACCTGCAAGGTCATGCATATTAGATGTGCACTGTGATCGGGTACTCTGACCGTGGCTGACTCGTGTTATGATTCGTAGAAGTTAAAGTCACTTGGTAAACTTTGTGGCCATGGTCAGTGGCACATGCCAACTTTGTCAAGGCATAGTGCACAATAGCCACAGTGGGCCACCAGTATTGTACCTTGTTTACACCTTCAAGATCATGCCTAGTACATCTGCACTATGATTGGACACTCTGACCATGGCTGACTCGTATTATGATCAATCGAAGTATAAGTCACTTGCATACATTTGTGGTCATGGTCAGTGGCGCATGCCAAATTTGTGAAGGCATTGTGCACAATAGCCACACCGAGCCACCAGTATTGTACCTTGTTTGCACCTGCAAGATCATGCCTGGTACATCTACACTGTGATTGGACACTCTGATCGTGGCTGACTCGTGTTATGATTCATAGCCGTTTAAGGTACTTGATAAACATTGTGGTCATGGTCAGTGGCACAAGCCAACCTTATCAAGGCATTGCACGCAATAGCCACACCGAACCACCAGTATTGTACCTTGTTTGCACCTGCAAGTTAATGCCTAGTAAATATGCACTGTTATTGGAAACTCTGACCGTGGCTTACTTGTGTTATGATCAATAGAAGTAAAAGTCAAATCGATACATTTGTGGTCATGGTTAGTGGCACATGCCAACTTTGTCAAGGCATTACGCACAATAGCCACACCAAGCCATCAATATTCCACCTTGTTTGTACCTGCAAGATCATGCCTAGTACATATGCACTGTGATTGGACACTCTGACTGTGGCTGACTCGTGTTATGATCAATAGAAGTAAAAGTCAGTTGGATACATTTTGTGGTCATGGTCAGTGGCACATGCGAACGTTTTCAAGGCATTTTGGAGAATAGCCACACTGTGCCACCAGTATTCTACCTTGTTTGTGCTTGCAAGATCATGCCTAGTACATGTGCACTGTTATTGGACACTCTGACCGTGGCTGACTTGTGTTATGACACATAAACGTTTAAGGTACTTGGTAAACTTTGTGGTCGTGGTCAGTGACACATGCCATCTTTGTCAAGGCATTGCGTACAATAGCCGTGCCAAGCCACCGGGTTTTTACCTTGTTTACACCAGCAAGGTCATGCATATTAGATGTGTACTGCGATTGGGTACTCTGACCGTGGCTGACTCGTGCTATGATTTGTAGAAGGTAAAGTAACTTGGTAAACTTTGTGGTCATGGTCTGTGGCACATGCCAACTTTTGCAAGGCATTGCGCACAATAGCCACACCTAGCCACCAGTATTCTACCTTGTTTGAAACTGCAAGATCATGCCTAGTACATCTGCACTGTTATTGGACACTCTTACTGTGGCTGACTCGTGTTATGATCACTATAAGTAAAAGTCACTTGGATATATTTGTAGTCATGGTCAGTGGCACATGCCAGTTTTGTCAAGTCATTGTGCACAATAGGCACACCAAGTCACCAGTATTCTACATTTTTTATACCTGAAAGGTCATGCCCATTATATCTGCACTGTGACTGGACACTCTGACCGTGGCTGACTCGTGTTATGATTCATAGCCGTTTCAGGTACTTGGTAAACGTTTCGGTCATGGTCAGTGGCACATGCCAACTTTGTCAAGGCATTGTGTACAATACCCGTGCCAACCCACCGATTTTTACCCTGTTTATACCTGCAAGGTCATGCATATTAGATGTGCACTGTGATTGGGTACTCTGACCATGGCTGACTCGTGTTATGATTCGTAGAAGTTAAAGTCACTTGGTAAACTTTGTGGTCATGTTCAGAGGCATATGCCAACTTTGTCAACGCATTGCGCACAATAGCCACACCGAGCCACCAGTATTCTGCCTTTTTTGCACCTGCACGATCATGCCTAGTACATCTGCACTGTGATTGGACACTCTGACCGTGGCTGACTGGTGTTATGAACAATAGAAGTAAAGGTCACTTGGATACTTTTGTGGTCATGGTCAGTGGAACATGCCAACTTTGTCAAGGCATTGCGCATAATAGCCACACCGAGCTACCAGTATTCTACCTTGTTTATACTTGCAAGGTCAGGCATAGTATATATGCCCTGTGATTGGAAACTCTGACCGTGGCTGACTCGTGTTATGATTCACAGCTGTTTAAGGTACTTGGTAAGCTTTGGTGTCATGGTCAGTGGCACATGCCAACATTGTCAAGGCATTGTGCACAATAGCCGTGCCAAGACACCAGGTTACCTTGTTTATACCTGCAAGGACATGCATATTAGATGTGCACTGTGGTTGGGCACTCTGACCGTGGCTGACTCGTGTTACGATTCGTAGAAGTTAAAGTCACCTTGTGAACTTTGTGGTCATGGTCAGTGGCACGTGCCATTTTTGTCAAGGCATTGCGCACAATAGCCACACCGAGCCACCATTATTCTGCAAGATGTACTAGGCATGAGATCATGCCTAGTACATCTGCATTGTGATTGGACACTCTGACCGTGGCTGACTATTTAGTTCAATAGAAGTAAATGTCACTTAGATACATTTGTGGTCATGTTTAGTGGCACATGCCAACTTAGTCAGGGCCTTGCGCATAATAGCCACACCGAGCCACCAGTATTCTACCTTGTTTGTACCTGCAAGATCATGCCTAGTACATCTGCACTCCGATTGGACAGTGTGTCCGTGGCTGACTCCTGTTATGATCAATAGAAGTAAAAGTCACTCGGATACATTTGTGGTAATGGGCAGTGGCACATGCCAACTTTGTCAAGGCATTGCGCACAATAGCCACACCGAGCCACCCGTATTCTATCTTGTTTATACCTGCAAGTTCATGCCCAGTATATCTGCACTATTATTGGACATTCTGACCGTGGATGACTCGTGTTATGATTCATAGCCGTTTAAGGTACTAGGTACACGTTGTAGTCATGGTCAGTGGCACATGCCAACTTTGTCAATGCATTGCGCATGATAAACGTGCCAAGCCACCGGTTTTTTACCTTGTTTATACCTGCAATGTCATGCATATTAGATGTGCGCTGTGATTGGGCACTTTGCCCATGGCTTACTCGTGTTAGGATTCTTAGAAGTTTAAGGTACTAGGTAAACTTTGTGGTCATGGTCAGTGGCACGTGCCATTTTTGTCAAGGCATTGCGCACAATAGCCTCACCGCGCCACCAGTAATCTACCTTGTTTGCACTTGCAAGATCATGCCTAGTACATCTGCACTGTGATTGGACACTCTGACCGTGGCTGACTCGTGTTATGATCAATAGAAGTAAAAGTCACTTGGATACATGTGTGGTCATGGTCAGTGGCTCATGCCAACTTTGTCAAGGCATTGTGCACAATAGCCACACCAAGCCACCAGTATTCTACCTTGTTTGTACCTGCAAGATCATACCCAGTACATCTGCAATGTGATTGGACACTCTGACCGTGGCTGACTCGTGTTATGATCAATAGAAGTAAAAGTCACTTGGATACATGTGTGGTCATGGTCAGTGGCTCATGCCAACTTTGTCAAGGCATTGTGCACAATAGCCACACCAAGCCACCAGTATTCTACCTTGTTTGTACCTGCAAGATCATACCCAGTACATCTGCAATGTGATTGGACACTCTGACCGTGGCTGACTCGTGTTATGATCAATAGAAGTAAAAGTCACTTGGATACATGTGTGGTCATGGTCAGTGGCTCATGCCAACTTTGTCAAGGCATTGCGCACAATAGCCACACCGAGCCACCATTATTCTGCAAGATGTACTAGGCATGAGATCATGCCTAGTACATCTGCATTGTGATTGGACACTCTGACCGTGGCTGACTTGTGTTATGATCAATAGAAGCAAAGGTCACTTGGATACATTTGTGGTCATGGTCAGGGGCACATGCCAACTTTGTCAAGGCATTGCGCACAATAGCCACACCAAGCCACCAGTATTCTACCTTGTTTGTACCTGCAAGATCATGCCTAGTACATCTGCAATGTGATTGGACACTCTGACCGTGGCTGACTCGTGTTATGATNGTCATGGTCAGTGGCACATGCCAACTTTGTCAATGCATTGCGCACAATAAACGTGCCAAGCCACCGGTTTTTTACCTTGTTTATACCTGCAATGTCATGCATATTAGATGTGCGCTGTGATTGGGCACTTTGCCCATGGCTTACTCGTGTTAGGATTCTTAGAAGTTTAAGGTACTAGGTAAACTTTGTGGTCATGGTCAGTTGCACGTGCCAACTTTGTCAATGCATTGCGGACAATAGCCACACCGAGCCACCCATATTCTACATTGTTTATACCTGCAAGGTCATGCTTAGTATATCTGCACTGTGACTGGACACTCTGTCCGTGGCTAGCTCGTGTCATGATTCATAGCCGCTTAAGGTACCTGGTAAACTTTGTGGTCATGGTCAGTGGCTCATGTCAACTTTATCAAGGCATTGCGCACAATAGCCACACCGAGGCACCAGTATTGTACCTTGTTTACACCTGCAGGATCATGCCTAGTACATCTGCGCTGTGATTGGACACTCTGACCATGGCTGACTGGTGTTATGATTCGTAGAAGTTAAAGTCACTTGGTAAACGTTGTGGTCATGGTCAGTGGCACATGCCAACTTTGTCAAGGCATTGCGCACAATAGCCTCACCGCGCCACCAGTAATCTACCTTGTTTGCACTTGCAAGATCATGCCTAGTACATCTGCACTGTGAATGGACACTCTGACCGTGGCTGACTCGTTTTATGATCAAATGAATTAAAAGTCTTTTTGATATATTTGTGGTCATGGTCAGTGGCAGATGCCAACTTTGTCAAGGCATTGCGCACAGTGACCACACCGAGCCACCAGTATTCTACCTTGTTTGTACCTGCAAGGTCATCTCCAGTATATCTTCACTGTGATTGGACACTCTGACCGTTGCTGACTCGTATTATGATCAATATAAGTAAAAGTCACTTGGATACATGTGTGGTCATGGTCAGTGGCTCATGCCAACTTTGTCAAGGCATTGTGCACAATAGCCACACCAAGCCACTAGTATTATACCTTGTTTGCACCCGTAAGATCGTGCCTAGTACATCTGCACTGTGATTGGACACTCTGACCGTGGCTGACTCGTGTTATGTTCAATAGAAGTAAAAGTCATTTGGATACATTTGTGGTCATGGTCAGTGGCACATGTCAAATTTGTCAAGGCATTGCGCACAATAGCCACACCGATCCACCAGTATTCTACCTTGTTTGTACCTGCAAGATCATGCCCACTATATCTGCACTGTGATTGGACACTCTGACCGTGGCTGACTCGTGTTATGATTCATAGCCGTTTAAGGTACTTGGTAAACTTTGTGGTCATGGTCAGTGGCACATGCCAACTTTGTCAAGGAATTGCGCACAATAGCCATGCCAAGCCACCGGTTTTACCTTGTCTATACCTGTAAGGTCAGGCATACTAGATGTGCACTGTGATTGGTTACTCTGACCGTGGCTGCCTCGTGTTATGATTCGTAGAAGTTAAAGTCACTTGGTAAGCTTTGTGGTCATGGTCAGTGGCACATGCCAACTTTGTCAAGGCATTGGTTACAATTGCCAAACCGAGCCACCAGTATTCTACCTTGTTTATACATGCAAAATCATGATTAGTACATCTGCACTCTGATTGGACACTCTGACTGTGGCTGACTCGTGTTATGATCAATAGAAGTTAAAGTCACTTGGATGTATTTGTGGTCATGGTCAGTGGCACATGCCAACTTTGTCAAGGCATTGCGTACAATAGCCACACTTAGCCACCAGTACTCTACCTTGATTATACCTGCAAGGTCATGCCCAGTATACCCACAGTGTGATTGGACAGTCTGACCGTGGCTGACTTGTGTTATGATTCATATCCGTCTAAGGTACTTGGTAAACGTTGTGGTCATGGTCAGTGGCACATGGCAACTTTGTCAAGGCATTGCGCACAATAGCCACACCGAGCCACCAGTATTCTACCTTGTTTGTACCTGCAAGGTCATGCCCAGTTTATCTGAACTGTGATTGGACACTCTGACCGTGGCTGACTCCTGTTATGATTCATAGCCGTTCAAGGTACTTGGTAACCTTTCTAGTCATGGTCAGTGGCACATGCCACCTTTGTCAAGGCATTGTGCACAGTAGCCGTGCCAAGCCTCCGGGTTTTTACCTTGTTTATACCTGCAAGGTCATGCATATTAGATGTGCACTATGAGTGGACACTCTGACTGTGGCTGACTCGTGTTATGATCAATAGAAGAAAATGTCACTTGGATACATTTGTGGACATGGTCAGTGGCACATGCCAACTTTGTCAAGGCATTGCGCACAATAGTCGTGCCAAGCCACCAGTTTCTTACCTTTGTTTATACCTGCAAGGTCATGCATATTATATGTGCACTGTGATTGGACACTCTGGCGGTGGCTGACTCGTGTTATGATTCACAGCCGNGTGGCACATGCCAACTTTGTCAAGGCATTGCGCACAATAGTCGTGCCAAGCCACCAGTTTCTTACCTTTGTTTATACCTGCAAGGTCATGCATATTAGATGTGCACTGTGATTGGACACTCTGGCTGTGGCTGACTCGTGTTATGATTCACAGCCGTTTGAGGCACTTGGTAAACTTTGTGGTCATGGTCAGTGGCACATGCCAACTTTGTCAAGGCATTGCGCACAATAGTCGTGCCAAGCCACCAGTTTCTTACCTTTGTTTATACCTGCAAGGTCATGCATATTAGATGTGCACTGTGATTGGACACTCTGGTTGTGGCTGACTCGTGTTATGATTCACAGCCGTTTGAGGCACTTGGTAAACTTTGTGGTCATGGTCAGTGGCACATGCCAACTTTGTGAAGGCATTGCGCACAATAGACGTTCGAATCCACCGATTTTTTACCTTGTTTATACCCGTAAGGTCATGCCTAGTACATCTGAACTGTGATTGGGCACTCTGACCGTGGCTGACTTGTGTTATGATTCATAGCCATTTAAGGTGCTTGGTAAACTTTGTGGTCATGGTCAGTGGCACATGCCAACTTTGTCATGGCATTGCACACAATAGCCACACCGAGCCACCAGTATTCTACATTGTTTGTACCTGCAAGGTCATGCCCAGTATATCTACACTGTGTTTGGACACTCTGACCGTGGCTGACTGGTGTTACAATCAATAGAAGTAAAAGTCACTTGGATACATTTGTGGTCATGGTCAGTGGCACATGCCAACTTTGTCAAGGCATTGCACACAATAGCCACACCGAGCCACCAGTATTATATCGTGTTGAGAGCAGGAAGGTCATGTCTAGTACATCTGAAATGTGATTGGGCACTCTAACTGTGGCTGACTGTTAATGATGTTTCGTTCATCCTCCGGAGTATGGGGGGGGGG
>SZWC01002348.1:0-17361 GCA_023375785.1 Penium margaritaceum | reverse complement strand
CCTCAGGATCACGGTTCCACACTGAACAGTTGCTAGCAAGTGATTGCCTAGGAACTGCTCAGTGTGGAACCGTGATCCTGAGGGTGATATCTTCTCCTAGCTGAAATGCTAGGAGCGGACGGCAGGTGCTATTGTGTCGGCCCTGTTTTCTAGTCCGTTCGCCTCAGGCCGGTTGACAAGAAGATCCTCCAGGGCTGGACCCTACATTTGAGTGGGATCCGGTGGATGATCAGTCCCCGCAGTTGTACAACAATGGAGATGAGACGGACCCCGACGAAGAAGAATAATTTCACCTGCGACGGCTTGAGGAACTCCGTGAATGGAAGGCTATCGGACAGGCACAGTTGGCCAATCCCTTCCAGGAGGACCCAGAGGAAGACGACACGCGCCACCCAGACGGGCTGTGCGACTCCATGCAGGTGGAAGACTATGTACCAGATGAAGAGCAGGAGCTTGAGGCGGATGAAGGGCCCGTCTTGCTCCATAAAGTCATGACGCCAGATAGAAGGACCGTTTACAAGGCAGTGGACATGACGCCAACGGAGGACGCACCGCGGCGCCTCGAGTTCTCTACCCCAAGGGTGTCCTCACCTGCACCTTCTGTCACCCATTACGAGAATTGTGCAGACTTGGACGACGCCCAGGAGGACCAAGCAGAGATAGAGAAGTATCGTTTGATAACCCTTCGGTGCAGGCTTCACACGCCCTGCATCAACTCGTCACCTTCTGTCCTCCGGCATTCCCCTCTCGCCCAACCGTTCACCCTCGTCGACGGGCCTTGGAGAGCGGTGTGTCTCCACCACGAACAGAGAGAAACTTGGAGGCGGTGGGAAAACGGCAAAGGGAAACCCGACGGGAATGCCCATCTATCGTGACTTCACATCGCACAGATGCTGAGCAACAATCCCAACACCAACAGCAAACGAGCAAGGCATCCTCCGTTTTAGGAGTGTCGCACCGCCGAGAAGTCCCAGCTCAAGAGGAATCAATGCTTCATCCACGGTCGGACCCACCAGACAAGTACGAGCCTTGGGGGACACGCACATCCTAACAGGGGCTCCGTCAACCAAATATACCGTACCACCTGTCCAGTCAAAAATGCAATCATCTCATCATCAACCAAGCAAGACGTTAATCATACCTGTGGCAGGAAGACTCCGGCAAAGACCCCGAATGACGGGTGGTTCAACCGGACCTGGGCAAGGATCAGTGGCTCATGTAGGCAAGCAGTATACTGTGCGAGTACAAGCGCGTTCAGCAAGACAGCACATGGGACGTCCTCGACTGGGAGGAACCGATGCAGGACGTGCTCGACCAAGGGGAGCAGTAATCGTTTCATTGGCTGGTACTAGGGCAGTTGGCCTGGTGCGAGCACATCGATCCCACGTGGGGGCCCCGCCACGGGCGTAGATGCTAATGGTGCCTCCACAGGAACTGACTTTGAACCTAGCGACAAAGGCTTCTTACACTCTCCCAAAGCTCGACGTCTTCAAGGGTGAACCAGAGGAGGACCCGGCCATGTGGCTGTTCAAGTTGGGCACTTGTCTCGATTATGGGTTGTTATCTCCTGACTACATTGTCCGAGCAGTGTACCTAGCGATACAAGGGAAAGCTTTGGAGTGGTTCACTACATAGCATAAGGAACGTCCTTTTGCTGACTTTGATGATTTGGCAAATAGGATGACCAAGCGTTTCGACCTCATGAGCCTCGAAGAAGCAGAGCTCCAGATTAGTACCATCCGCATGAAGGGTGGAGAAAACATCAAGTTACACAATGACAAGTTTACCAAGATCTTGGTGCGATGTGTCGACATATCCTTGCACATGATTAAGGAGTATTACCGGGACTCTCTTGTCCCAGCGATCGCTAACACATTTGGATTTCCGACATTTTAGCACGCTGGATGCACTGAAGGAGGAAGCAGAACATCAGCAAAGGGAAATCAAACGACAAGCGGCTCGAGAACAGTTTGCTCTTAAGGAACATGTGGCGCCCGCTATTCGCATGCCTCCAGGAGCTTGAACACCCAACCCGAGGAACCCCCATAACTACCCACCTGGGAGTTGCTATGGATGCGTAGAATTCATCCATCGGCACCGAGAATGTCCCAATCGCACCTCAATGCCAGGCGTGCCACCCAGAGGAGGACAATACCAAGGACGCGGACCGGTTGGACCAGGACCTGCCGCTTCACGGCAAGCTGTTGGTCCCAATATCACCGCCCACCCCTCTGGTCCGGTGGGCAATGGGCCGGCGCAATGGAAGGCGTATGCGCAGCAGAGGGAGACGGGAAAGGCACCAGCTGCTACTCAGCCATGTACCTCAGATGCGCCTGCACGGAATGTGAAGCTCGATCTTCCCCGCTCCGAAGAACAGACCTCGGAGACTCCCCCGACGACTGCAGAACGGGAACTGGTCACGGTGGCTCACGTACAAGGTGTGGAAGGATGGTCGATTGCGGAGATGTATGAGTGCATGCGCCAATACAAAGAGCAATAGGAACGGGCTGAAGCAGACCTGCAAACATTTGTCGAAGCGCGCTCGACTCGGTTACCACGTCAGATTTCAGCGATGCGCTCGAAGCCCCCACCTGAACCGCACACGTGTCCTCCAAGGGGTCCCACGCCTCCACGTTGCCAGAGGGTGATATTTTCGCCTTCAGTATGCGACGAGCCCATGGCAAGTGCCTTGACCTCCTTCCACCGTCCCTTCTAGGAGATATCCTTGGGAGAGTATCTACAGCAAAATCCCACCTCGTTGCGGTTCTGCAGGAATACGCCGAAAGGCTTCGACCAGCCGGCATTCGCCTTAGTTGCACTCGGGCCCCACATGACTGACTCTGCCGGGTAGCCAAAAGAGCTGAACCTGACACATGGGGGTGGCGGGCCATGCCCCTTGCACCACCACAAACGCAAGCACCCCACCATGAAGTGGCTAGCTGTTATGTGTGGACATGTGGCAAGAAGTTCCTAGCAATCATCGCCCTTGGCGCCACCCATACCACGGTGACACTTCAAGTCCTGCAAGCAATCGGCTGGCAGCACAAGATTCAACCAACAACTAAGGTGTTCATGAATGTATACGGCGTCATGGACGCAGGAAACGGTGTCGTACGTGGATGACCTTCCCCTGCAGGTGGGCCTCATCCACAGAGTTGTGCGGGTGCAGGTCATGGTGGCCTATACCTACGATGTCCTGCTAGGAACAGACTATCTCATCCCCCGACAAGCAAGCCTGTTCTATGCGGACGGAGTCATGGAGTTAACTTCATCAGGGTATACCACATATAAAGCTCTGATTGTGGGCCCAATGACGTCAATGCCTACAAAGTTTGGTCACCCCTTCTCCCTAGAAGAAGCCCGTGCTGAAGACCACGCAGCTAGGAATTCTATCATGGCATCCCCAAGCATGATGCCCCTCCCGTGATTGCGCCACAAGCCGAGGAAGAAGAGCTGATGGATTGCACACCCACACCCCAGTAGCCATGCCCTGAACGAGCACAAGCTACTCCGACGGATGATCGACCGCAACTCCCCATGGGACCGATACCCAAACCGTCAGCTGAATCCCCCACATGGCTGTTCCTTCCCACGACAGAACGCCACCCTGCTGACCTCAGCCGGGCCTCGATCACCTCACCTCATCCAGGGCCTCTTCACGTGTCAAGCAGCCCACTCGTACCGGTGACCGCACAGCCAACAATCCCAAATGATCTTGCCGAGGAGGCGAAGCGCAAAGGGAAAATGCTGTTGAGTGACAACGACACTGCCATCTATGAAGATGTCAGTTCAGAAGACTCAGATGAAGAACCCATGAGTGACGTCAGCTGGCTGCGCCTCGATGATGAGCCACCTCCACGTCAACCATAGGCCCTCACTATCTCCTCATGTGGCTCCCGTAATTTCAATTTGCAAGTATATGATTATTGGGATCCAGACCCTGATCTCGGAGCCCGTCAGGTGGGGGATGAAGAACTGCCACCACCCACAGTCCTACATTCCCAACGATGGGACCACATGCTCCATGAGTACCTAACGGAGGAGCAAAGGTAGGAAGTCAAGGAGCTTATCATCTACCACGAAGAAAAATGTGCAAACAAGTCAACAGATATCTGAGCAGTCAACACGGTCCATGTCATTAGCACAGGAGACGCAACTGCACATAAGCAGAAGGCTCGACGCCTGCTCCAAGACCAGAAGGACATCATCAATGAGGGATTGCGTGAGCTCAAGGAACAGGGCGTGATTGTGGAAGTGAGAAGGAACAGGGCCTGGCGTGGCGCCCGGAGCGTTAGCATCATTGGCAGTAGCAGCTGAGCAGCGGCAGCAAGAGGCGCTGTCTTTTACAACAACTGCACCCAGTGCGACACCCGGAGTGCCAGCGCCACCAGCAGCAACAGCAGAGCAACGGGGACAGGAGGTGCTGCCTTCTACGACAGCTACACCTGGCGTGGCACCCGGAGTGCAAGCGCCACCAGCAGCAGCACCAGAGTTGTGGGGACAGGAGGTGTTGCCTTCTGTGGCAGCTGCACTTGGCACTGCGCCCGAGGCGCAAGCACTAGCAGCAGCACCCACAGATTAGCGGGGATAGGAGGCATTGCCTTCTGCGGCAGCCGCACCCGGTGTAGCGGCTGGAGTGCCAATGCCACCAGCAACAGCAGCAAAGCAGCGGGGACAGGTGGCGCTGCCTTCTACGGCAACTGCATCTGGTGCGACGCCAAGAGCGCCCGCACCATCGGCAGCAGCAGCAAAGCAACAGGAGTAGGAGGTGCTGCCCTCTGCGCTAGCTTTACCCGGCACGGCGCCTGGAGCGCCAGCACCAACGGCAGCAGCAGCAGAGCAGCCGGAGCAGGATGCGCTGCCTCCTACGGTAGCTTCATCCAGCGCTGCGCCTGGAGCGCCAGTGCCACCAGCAGTAGCAGTAGAGCAGCGGGGATAGGAGGCGCTGCCTTGTGTGGCAGCTGCAGAAGAACAGCATGAGCAGGAGGTGCTGCCTTCTACGGCAGCTGCACCCGACACGACACCTGAGGCGCAAGCACCACGAGTAGCAGCAGCAGAGCAGCAGGGACATGAGACACTGCCTTCTATGGCAGCCGCACCCGACGCGGCGCTTGGAGCGCTAGCACCACCAGTAGCAGCAGTAGAGCAGCGGGGACAAGAGGCGCTGCCTTCTGCGACAACTGCACTTGGCGCGGCACCCGGAGCGCCAGCACCATCGGCAGTAGCAGCAACGCAGCGGGAGCAGGAGGCGCTGCCCTCTGCGGCAGCTATACCCGGCGCGGCACACATAGCGCCAGTACCATTGGCAGCAGCAGCACAGCAGCGGGAGCAGGAGGTGCTGCCTCCTGCGGCAGCCTCATCCAACGCGGTGCTTGGAGTGCCAGTGCCACCAGTAGTAGCAGCAGAGCAGCGGGGATAGGAGGCGCTGCCTTCTACGGCAGCTACACCTGGCGCGGCGCCCGAAGTGTCAGGACCATCGGCAGTAGCAGCAGAACAGCGGGAGCAAGAGGTGCTGCCTTCTACGGCAGCTACACCTGGCGCGGCGCCCGAAGTGTCAGGACCATCGGCAGTAGCAGCAGAACAGCGGGAGCAAGAGGTGCTGCCTTCTGCGGCAGTTGAACTCCATCGGCGCCAGAGGCGCAAGCACCATGAGCAGTAGCAGCATAGCAGCGGGGACAGGAGACACTTTCTTCTACGACAGCCGCACCCGGCACGGCGCCCGGAGTGCCAGCGCCATTAGCAGCAGCAGTATAGAAGCGGGGACAGGAGGCACTGCCTTCTGTGGCAACTGCACCTGGCGCGGCGCCCGGAGCACCAGCACCATCGGCAACAGCAGCAAAGCAGCAGGAGCAAGAGGTGCTGCCTTCTACGACAGCTGCACCCGGTGTGGTGCCCGGAGCGCCTGCACCATCGGCACCAGCAGCAAAGTAGCGGGAGCATGAGGTGCTGCCTCCTACGGCAGCTGCACCCGGCGTGGCGCTCAGAGCGCCAGCACCGCCAGCAGCAGAAGCAAAGCAGCGGGGACGGGAGGCGCTGCCTTCTGCGGCAGCTACACCTGGAGCGACGCCCGGAGCGCCAGCACCATCGGCAACAGCAGTAAAATAGCAGGAGCAGGAGGTGCTGCCTTTTGTGGCAACTACACTCGATGTGGCGCTTGAGGCGCAAGCACCACCAGCAGCAGCAGTAGAGCAGCGAGAATAGGAGGTGCTGCCTTCTGCAGAAACCAAACCCGGCGCGGTGCCCAGAGCGCCAGCGCCACCAGCAGCAGAGCACCGCAGGCACGAGGTGCCTCCCCCTGCGGCAGCTGCACTCGGCGTGGCGCCCGGAGCGCTAGCACCACCAGCAGCAGTAGTAGAGTAGCGAGGACAGGAGGCACTGCCTTCTGCGACAGCTGCACCTGGCACAACGCCCGGAGCGCCAGCACCATCGGCAGCAACAGTAGATGAGCGGGGACAAGAGGTGTTGCCTTCTGCGGCGGCTGTACCCGGCGTGGTGCCCTGAGCGCCACCGCCACCAGCAGTAGCAGTAAAGCAGCGGAGACAGGAGGTGTTGTCGTTTGTGGTAGCTGCACCCGGCGCGGTGCCCGGAGCGCCAGCGCCACCAGTAGCAGCAGCAGAGCAGCGGGGACAGGAGGTGCTGCCTTCTGCGCCAGCTGGACCCAGTACGGCGCCCGAGGCGTAAGCACCGCCAGCAACAACAACAGAGGAGCAGCGGGAGGAGCAACGAAAGAAGAAACAAAAAGGGCCCCAAAGAGCTGGACTGGGAGAAAAGAAGTAATGAAAAGAGGCAGAGAAATAGGGAGAGGAAAAGGAGCCTGTACCCATGCGAGAAGAACAACACAGCTTGCTCAATGCTCCTCCTTCAAGATGGGAGCCACTTCCCCCTGATGATAGATTATTATGGCCAACCAGTTCCTGGCTGGAAGCGGAAGCACGGTCATAACAATAGACACCCGCGCAAGCGGAAGAGGAGCAGCAGCATGAAGAGCTAGAATTAAGCATCAAGGCGGATGATCAGGATGAAGAGGAAGGACAGGAGGAGGTGGCTCTGTAACTCTGTGCAACATTTAAGAACCCGGTTGCCACTAAGGGAGAGGTGGTGTACGAGGGATGCAAGGCCAGCCTACATTTGGCATGTTACGACTTGGAACTAGACACCGTGCACGACATCAAGATGTGTCAGGTCTGTGCACTAAATCTGAAGGAGAGCATGGGGGTAGACAGTGAGGAGGAACTGCGGAAAGAAAGGGAGGAGGAAAGGATCCGCTCGGGGATGGGGGCCACGGCTGGGAAATCCAGTGTGCTGCAGGATGAGAAGGAACCCTGCGGTAACTGTGAAGAGCCCATGGACGCTACCACTTTGTTCCGCTGCTACGTGTGTAGACATCCTGTGCATGCAGCCTGCCAGGATCCAAAGATAAGGATGCGGCGGAAGGTGATAGGATGCAAGAAGTGTGCACCTCTCATGCTGGCAAAAGCAGACAAATAGGACAGGAGGAAGAACAGGCCCGCACCCAAGTGGTGTATTGAGAGGTGTCAAGCCTGCGGAGAGCCGTACGACCCCATGGAGGCAACCTGGTGCTATGAATGTAAAGCACCCCTCCACTGCAAGTGTGGGACGGAGATTCCGGGGTTGGGGCGGCATTGCAAGAGCTGCATCTGAAGGCTGGTTGAATAAGAATAAGAGATGGAAAAGGAGGGTGGAAAGGCTGCTGGACCAAGTGTGCCCGGGGTAGAGGATACGGAGGAGTGCGGGAGGTGCAAGCGGCCGGTGAGGACACAGAAGAAACACTGCTTCAATTACAAGGTGGCCCTCCACTATATCTGTGGAGAAGAGGAGCTGCTGCAGCAGAAGGCAGTGCATGTCTGTCCGGCCTGTATGCCGGAGCTGAAAGGGAGAATGCGGAGAGAAAGAGAGGAGCAAGGAGGGGGAGGTCGGCAAGCGGCAGAACTGGAGTGGAGCCTGTACTGTATAGAGTATGGTAACCGCAACGCCACCGAGTGGTGTGAGGGATGCTACCAGCCGCTCCATTGACCTTGCGGGCACGTGCTGCGAGGGGTAGGACATCATTGCGACAAATGTGCGGCAAAGTTACGACTCCTCGAGGCCCGGGCACGGGATAAGAAGCAACAGAGAGAGGAAGAATGGCAGGGCGCAAGGGAAAGGGCAACGCCACGCTCATACGCAGATGCACACCCAGTGGAACAACTCTACCGCAATGCAGTGGTACTGTCCGGACCGGAGGGAGTAGCGGCTTGGAAGGCAGTATTGGCAATGAGGGCACTGGGGAACAGTGATGTCCCCGAAGTAAGAAGGAAGGTGCTAGCTATGGTGAATGAGGCGTTGGCCGTGACACCTCAGTGGTGCCTCTTCTGAAATGAGCCGCCACCGGCAGCACCGAGGCCACCAACCCCACAGGGACCAGATGTGCGATCCCATCCTCATCCACCCCCGGCGGATAATCGATCTACCCACCGCTCTGAGATACCAAGTGCACCAGGAAGGACGCAGCAAGGACGGGGAGCTGAGGCTAGGGGAGGAACAACGACACCTGGACGCTCAGGGGCACTGGGACGGGGCGGTGCTCTGGTGGATGATGCACCGGCACGACGGTGGATGCATTGTGCCACCTCGAGAGGATAACACGGGGGGAGAGGAGCAGAGAGGGGCCCCCATCGCCCTTCACTGGCAAGGGGATCAACATCGGGAGGACTGCGAGGGACGCCCACAGGAGTGCGAGGGAAGGCAGCAAAGAAAGGCGCGGGGATTGCGTGAAGCCCATGGAGTGGAAATGCTGGGTCGCTGATGGATCCAGGAAGGGGCGAGGGAACAAAGAGGCCTGGGGTTGAAGCAGGGGTGAGACAGGGAAGTGAGAATAGGGATGCCATGGCAAGAGCAGGGCCAAGACGAGGCAGTTGGGTCGAGGGCATTGCAGCGGGAGGGGGAGAAGCAAAGGGGCGCAGGCGCAGGCAAGGAGCAGTAGGAGAGAAGACACCTCGTGCTGGTAATTGCCCATGGTACGAGAAGAGGGTACACCTGCCTGCCAGACAGTGCAGGCGTTGCAAGTGCCACTTGCATCAGGAGTGTGGAATGGCAGATGAAGAAGGAGGCTGGATCTACATGCCCTACCAAAAGGTCAAACAGGGAATACCCATAGAGGTGAGAGTCGTGCTCGGACAGGAGCACAATGCTGCGGCAGGCATTGAGTGCTGTGGCTATAGAAGACCGCTGGGATCTCCAAACGGGAAATGCGACTATTGCAAGCGGGAAGCACACGCTGCCTGCATCAAGACGAATGAAGAGGGGAGGAATAACTGCAGCGGTTCCTAGATACGACCACGCACAGGCACGGTGGAAGGGGATTGCCCCAGTTGCTTGAGGAAGCTGAGAGGAGTGACCCCATGGTGTGAGAAGTGCGGATGTTTCTCACATAACAAATGTGTGAAAAAGGTGGGGGAAAGGAGGCTGCGTCACGGAGAGCGCATTGCATTGTATCAATGCCTCCGATGCACGAGTTCACGGAGGGAGCTGTGCGCCACATGCAGGGACCCAATTCGTGTCCGTAGGTGGCACTGTATCAGCTGCCATCAGCGGGTGTACCTCCCATGTGCCCGTCGCTATAGCAACAGACAGACAGGTCTCCATGGACGACTCTGCCTGCCGTGTGAGGAGAGTGATGATACGAGAAGGAGGATGCAGGCAGAATAGAAGGAGGTAGCAAGGCGCTTGCAGGAGCCGTAGGGAAGAGGAACAGGGGGAGGAGAACGCTGGGTGACCCCATGCCAGAGCCCCACGGTGTGGAACGAAGAGATACGACAAGAAGGGCTCCATGGGATGGAACCGAGTCGCGGTCCGAGACGCGGGCAAGTAGGAGAGAGGAGAGATAAATTGGACATGAGTGATGAGGATGCTGGGAATGATATTGCGGCTAAGGACGAAGGCAGGAAGGCAGCAGGACACTGCACACTTTGCTGAGTCAAAGTAGAAGCATGGCCAGTGTAGCGAGTAAGTGACCGAGGCGTGGGCCGAAGGCCTCAGCGCCGAGGTCACGACAGTACAAAGTGCACATGGAAAAAGGAATGAACAACGTCGAGATGAAGGGAAAGCAAATGCAGCTCTAACCCAGCAAGAAGAACGTTGATGGACGGATGGAGGCAATTGAAGAAGATGTGCCACACCTTGGGGGCGGGCAGCGGAAAGCACCAAAGTGCCACAGCGTCGAGGCAGGCAACGGGAAGTAGCGAAAGTGCCATAGCTTGGAGACGGGCAGCGGAAGGCAACGAAAGTGCCACGGCATGGAGGCAGGTAATGAAAGAAGGCGGCGTGCCACAGCACGAAGGCGGGCAGCGGAAAGAAGGCGGAGTGCCACAGCACGGAGGCGGGCAACGGAAGGGAAAATGACTTAGATTGAATAGATGCAAGAAACACAAGGATGTTAGTGCTACGTGTATACTTTGCTAGTCTGGGTTACTAGAGTGCTCCTAGTGGAGCCGCTTGGGACTAGGCAGGGGAGTTCTCCTAGTGGAGAGTGGAGCCGCGGGGTGGAGGAGTGCTACCGGTGCCGGTCCACGTACTTGATGTTCGGGTGCACACACATCTTGGTCTTGGAGGTGCGAGGAGGCGGACGTGGTTCGCGACTTTGTCGCGATGTGTGGAGCGGGCAGCACGGCGGGTTTTGGGCGAGCAAGAATGGGAGAACGTGGGTCTTTTGTGTCGGTATGAGCACCGACCAGATCATCGGAGTTGAGCCTGATCACTTATTTTCTTTTATTCTTGTGTCACTGGCTCGATGGGTATTTCTGTAGTCTTTTCCTGTTGTACCCCAACAGTCTTGTACCATTGTTTCTTTTATTCTTCTGACACCGGCCCTCAATGGCACAAGTGATGAACGGTTCGGTGTATCCAGGAGATGTTGGTGTGACCACTCAGAGAAGCTTGATGCCCCCTTGGTCACAGGTTAAATCCTTCACCTTCTTCTTCTCCTGCAAGAGATAATACTTTTGTAGAAGATAGGGATACTGCTGCCGGATGACGGAGAGGATCAAGATTGCGGGCTTTGGACAGGAGCCAGCACCTGTATCTTCGTGCTGGACTTCTTGACCGATGAGAAGGGCATTGATTGGTGCAGACTTGTGGTGGTGGCAATGCGGATGAGCGAGAGGATCGTCTGTTGGAGGAGGATGAAGGTAACGCAATGGTGTCGATAAGATGAAGTTGGTGGTTTGATGTTGAAGTTGATGGAGGAGAGTTGCTGGTGACAAAAGCTGGGTCTGGAGAGATGATGTTTGCTGAGGGGAACTGAGGTTGTGAAGTAGAGGACTTGTTGGTGGATTCAGGAGTGATGGTTAGGGTCGGTGCTTCTGTAGGAGTGTCAATGGTGAGAAGGTAGAGGGAGGAGCTGGGTGCTGTCGTAGGATGACGGTCAGAAATGCCTAGGAGAGGTGAGAGAGGACAGACAACGTCAGATGCTTGAGGCGTGTTTGTTGGCTCATGGATGGCAGAGGACGATATGGGGTGTTTGCGTTGCTAGAGATGGTGGCGGACATGGTTCCATGTAGCAATGGTCAAGCAGCCGAGGGCAAAAGAAGCATTGTTGTTGATGAGGATTTGAATGCTGGTGTTTGCGTGGAGGCAGAGGTAATGATTCTGGAGAGTCGTGTGGTTGCTGGGTTGTCTGTTGGGGATTGCAAGGAGTGAAGAGTGCCTGCTGTAGCTTGGTCCTTGTATGCTGATGTTGGTAGTGATGAGGGAGGCAGGTACAAAGCTTGAGCTGCTGAGAAAGGAGAGAGGAGTGTCAGATGTAGTGTTCCTCGATGCCTGCTGCGATTGAGAAAGATGCTAGTTTCCGTGTGATGCAGTCTCACTAAGCGGTGCCCATACACCGTTCAGGGATACTGCTAGCACATATTCTAATGCTGAGAAAGGCGGATGACTGATGAATGGAGTTACTGCTGTTGTAATGACTGTTGCTGACGGCTTGGCAGGAACGCACGTCGGCGAGGAGCTTTAGTCGGCAAAGGGAGGATAGAGGGTCTGAAGGTACAAGTAGTTGGTGAAACGTTTGAAGTGGTTGGTTTGAAGTGACAAAATGTGATAGATGGATGACTTTGCTTGAACGGCTGCGATGTGTGTAAAAGAAGGAGGATGGTCGGTTTCTGCTGCTACTCCTGCTGTTGTTGTTGGAGTTTTACACCGTCACCGGGCCGCGCCCATACACGGATCAGTGAAGGTGGTCACACTTTGTAGGAGGAGGCTGTTTGTTTGTGAGGAATTGCTGTTGCTTCGGTGGAATGCGATGCTGCTGCTGCTGGGGAAAGGACTGCTGGCGAATTGGTCATGGAGCGCTTTAGTGAAGTGCTTCAGGCGCCAGGAGATGTAGGCAGCGCGTGGAGGAGGATTGTTTGCTCAGAATCCTCTACTGAACTCTGATACCATATCAGGATTTTGGAGGTGCTGTAGAGAGTGTGGAGAGTGATCTGGAGTGCGGGATGGAACCGAGTCGCCGTCCGAGGCGCGGGCAAGCAGGAGAGAGGAGAGATAACTTGGAGATGAGTGATGAGGATGCTGGGAATGATACTACGGCTAAGGACAAAGGCAGGAAGACTGCAGGACACTGCACAGTTTGGTGAGTCGAAGTAGAAGCATGGCCATTGTAGCGAGTAAGTGACCGAGGCGTGGACCGAAGGCCTCAGCGCCGAGGTCACGACAGTACGAAGTGCACACGGACAAAGGAATGGCTGACGTCGAGATGAAGGGAAAGCGAATGTAGCTGTAACCCAACGGGAAGAACGCTGATGGATGGATGGAGGAAATCGAAGAAGATGTGCCACAGCTTGGGGGTAGAAAGCGGAAAGCAGCGAAATGCCACTGCGTCGAGGCAGGCAACGGGAAGCAACGGAAGTGCCACAGCTTGGAGGCGGGTAGCAGAAGGTAACGGAATTGCCACGGCACGGAGGCAGGCAATGAAAGAAGGCGGAGTGCCACAGCACGAAGGCGGGCAGCGGAAAGAAGGCGGAGTGCCACAGTACGGAGGCGGGGCAACGGGAGGGAAAATGACTTAGATTGAATGGATGCAAGAAATACAAGGATGTGAGTGCTACGTATATACTTTGCTAGTGTGGGTTACTAGAGTGCTCCTAGTGGAGCCGCTTGGGACTAGGCAAGGGAGTTCTCCTAGTGGAGAGTGGAGCCGCGGGGTGGAGGAGTGCTGCCTGTGCCGGTCCACGTACTTGATGTTTGGATGCGTACGTATCTTGGTCCTGGGGATGCGAGGAGGCGGACGTGGTCCGCGACTTTGTCGCGACATGTGGAGCAGGCCACACGGCGGGTTTTGGACAAGTGAGAATGGGGGAACGTGGGTCTTCGGTGTTGGTATCAGCGCCAACCAGATCCTCGGAGTTGAGCCTGGTCACTTATTTTCTTTTATTCTTGTGTCACCGGCTCGATGGGTATATCTGTGATATTTTCCTGTTGTACCCCAAGTCTTGTGCCATTGTTTCTTTTACTCTTATGACAGTTTATACCTGCAAGGTCATGCATATTAGATATGCACTGTGATTGGGCACTCTGACCATGGCTGACTCGTGTTATGATCAATAGAAGTAAAGGTAAATTGGATACATTTGTGGTCATGGTTAGTGGCACATGCCAACTTTTTCAAGGCATTGCGCATAATAGCCACACCGAGCCACCAGTACTCTACCTTGTTTATGCTGGTGCAAACTGGTCGCGGAGTGGTGCGAACTGGTTGTGGAGTGGTGCGCACTGGTTGCGGAGAGGTGCGAACTGGGTGCAGAGTGGTGCGAACTGGTTGTGGAGTGGTGCGCACTGGTTGCGGAGAGGTGCGAACTGGGTGCAGAGTGGTGCGAACTGGTTGTGGAGTGGTGCGCACTGGTTGCGGAGAGGTGCGAACTGGGTGCAGAGTGGTGCGAACTGGTTGTGGAGTGGTGCGCACTGGTTGCGGAGAGGTGCGAACTGGGTGCAGAGTGGTGCGAACTGGTTGTGGAGTGGTGCGCACTGGTTGCGGAGAGGTGCGAACTGGGTGCAGAGTGGTGCGAACTGGTTGTGGAGTGGTGCGCACTGGTTGCGGAGAGGTGCGAACTGGGTGCAGAGTGGTGCGAACTGGTTGTGGAGTGGTGCGCACTGGTTGCGGAGAGGTGCGAACTGGGTGCAGAGTGGTGCGAACTGGTTGTGGAGTGGTGCGCACTGGTTGCGGAGAGGTGCGAACTGGGTGCAGAGTGGTGCGAACTGGTTGTGGAGTGGTGCGCACTGGTTGCGGAGAGGTGCGAACTGGGTGCAGAGTGGTGCGAACTGGTTGTGGAGTGGTGCGCACTGGTTGCGGAGAGGTGCGAACTGGGTGCAGAGTGGTGCGAACTGGTTGTGGAGTGGTGCGCACTGGTTGCGGAGAGGTGCGAACTGGGTGCAGAGTGGTGCGAACTGGTTGTGGAGTGGTGCGCACTGGTTGCGGAGAGGTGCGAACTGGGTGCAGAGTGGTGCGAACTGGTTGTGGAGTGGTGCGCACTGGTTGCGGAGAGGTGCGAACTGGGTGCAGAGTGGTGCGAACTGGTTGTGGAGTGGTGCGCACTGGTTGCGGAGAGGTGCGAACTGGGTGCAGAGTGGTGCGAACTGGTTGTGGAGTGGTGCGCACTGGTTGCGGAGAGGTGCGAACTGGGTGCAGAGTGGTGCGAACTGGTTGTGGAGTGGTGCGCACTGGTTGCGGAGAGGTGCGAACTGGGTGCAGAGTGGTGCGAACTGGTTGTGGAGTGGTGCGCACTGGTTGCGGAGAGGTGCGAACTGGGTGCAGAGTGGTGCGAACTGGTTGTGGAGTGGTGCGCACTGGTTGCGGAGAGGTGCGAACTGGGTGCAGAGTGGTGCGAACTGGTTGTGGAGTGGTGCGCACTGGTTGCGGAGAGGTGCGAACTGGGTGCAGAGTGGTGCGAACTGGTTGTGGAGTGGTGCGCACTGGTTGCGGAGAGGTGCGAACTGGGTGCAGAGTGGTGCGAACTGGTTGTGGAGTGGTGCGCACTGGTTGCGGAGAGGTGCGAACTGGGTGCAGAGTGGTGCGAACTGGTTGTGGAGTGGTGCGCACTGGTTGCGGAGAGGTGCGAACTGGGTGCAGAGTGGTGCGAACTGGTTGTGGAGTGGTGCGCACTGGTTGCGGAGAGGTGCGAACTGGGTGCAGAGTGGTGCGAACTGGTTGTGGAGTGGTGCGCACTGGTTGCGGAGAGGTGCGAACTGGGTGCAGAGTGGTGCGAACTGGTTGTGGAGTGGTGCGCACTGGTTGCGGAGAGGTGCGAACTGGGTGCAGAGTGGTGCGAACTGGTTGTGGAGTGGTGCGCACTGGTTGCGGAGAGGTGCGAACTGGGTGCAGAGTGGTGCGAACTGGTTGTGGAGTGGTGCGCACTGGTTGCGGAGAGGTGCGAACTGGGTGCAGAGTGGTGCGAACTGGTTGTGGAGTGGTGCGCACTGGTTGCGGAGAGGTGCGAACTGGGTGCAGAGTGGTGCGAACTGGTTGTGGAGTGGTGCGCACTGGTTGCGGAGAGGTGCGAACTGGGTGCAGAGTGGTGCGAACTGGTTGTGGAGTGGTGCGCACTGGTTGCGGAGAGGTGCGAACTGGGTGCAGAGTGGTGCGAACTGGTTGTGGAGTGGTGCGCACTGGTTGCGGAGAGGTGCGAACTGGGTGCAGAGTGGTGCGAACTGGTTGTGGAGTGGTGCGCACTGGTTGCGGAGAGGTGCGAACTGGGTGCAGAGTGGTGCGAACTGGTTGTGGAGTGGTGCGCACTGGTTGCGGAGAGGTGCGAACTGGGTGCAGAGTGGTGCGAACTGGTTGTGGAGTGGTGCGCACTGGTTGCGGAGAGGTGCGAACTGGGTGCAGAGTGGTGCGAACTGGTTGTGGAGTGGTGCGCACTGGTTGCGGAGAGGTGCGAACTGGGTGCAGAGTGGTGCGAACTGGTTGTGGAGTGGTGCGCACTGGTTGCGGAGAGGTGCGAACTGGGTGCAGAGTGGTGCGAACTGGTTGTGGAGTGGTGCGCACTGGTTGCGGAGAGGTGCGAACTGGGTGCAGAGTGGTGCGAACTGGTTGTGGAGTGGTGCGCACTGGTTGCGGAGAGGTGCGAACTGGGTGCAGAGTGGTGCGAACTGGTTGTGGAGTGGTGCGCACTGGTTGCGGAGAGGTGCGAACTGGGTGCAGAGTGGTGCGAACTGGTTGTGGAGTGGTGCGCACTGGTTGCGGAGAGGTGCGAACTGGGTGCAGAGTGGTGCGAACTGGTTGTGGAGTGGTGCGCACTGGTTGCGGAGAGGTGCGAACTGGGTGCAGAGTGGTGCGAACTGGTTGTGGAGTGGTGCGCACTGGTTGCGGAGAGGTGCGAACTGGGTGCAGAGTGGTGCGAACTGGTTGTGGAGTGGTGCGCACTGGTTGCGGAGAGGTGCGAACTGGGTGCAGAGTGGTGCGAACTGGTTGTGGAGTGGTGCGCACTGGTTGCGGAGAGGTGCGAACTGGGTGCAGAGTGGTGCGAACTGGTTGTGGAGTGGTGCGCACTGGTTGCGGAGAGGTGCGAACTGGGTGCAGAGTGGTGCGAACTGGTTGTGGAGTGGTGCGCACTGGTTGCGGAGAGGTGCGAACTGGGTGCAGAGTGGTGCGAACTGGTTGTGGAGTGGTGCGCACTGGTTGCGGAGAGGTGCGAACTGGGTGCAGAGTGGTGCGAACTGGTTGTGGAGTGGTGCGCACTGGTTGCGGAGAGGTGCGAACTGGGTGCAGAGTGGTGCGAACTGGTTGTGGAGTGGTGCGCACTGGTTGCGGAGAGGTGCGAACTGGGTGCAGAGTGGTGCGAACTGGTTGTGGAGTGGTGCGCACTGGTTGCGGAGAGGTGCGAACTGGGTGCAGAGTGGTGCGAACTGGTTGTGGAGTGGTGCGCACTGGTTGCGGAGAGGTGCGAACTGGGTGCAGAGTGGTGCGAACTGGTTGTGGAGTGGTGCGCACTGGTTGCGGAGAGGTGCGAACTGGGTGCAGAGTGGTGCGAACTGGTTGTGGAGTGGTGCGCACTGGTTGCGGAGTGGTGCGAACTGGTTGCGGAGTGGTGCAAACTGGTTGCGGAGTGGTGCAAACGGGTTGCGGAGTGGTGCGAACAGGTTGCGGAGTGGTGCAAACTGGTTGTGGAGTGGTGCGAATTGGTTCCGGAGTGGTGCGAACTGGTTGCGGAGTGGTGTGGACTGGTTGCTGAGTGGTGTGAACTGCCTGCGGAGTGGTGCGAACTTGTTGCGAAGTGGTGTGAACTGGTTGCGGAGTGGTACGAACTTGTTGCGAAGTGGTGCAAACTGGTTGCGGAGTGGTGCGAACTGGTTGCGGATTGGTGCGAACTGGTT
>SZWC01002347.1:178062-223062 GCA_023375785.1 Penium margaritaceum | reverse complement strand
TCGCCGCCGGCGCCGCCGCCGCCGCTGTTGCTGCTGCTGCCGCCATGGAGCGTGCTGGTCGTGCTGCGGCTCCAGCGGCTGCCACTCTGTCTGCCGCCTCTGTTGGGACCCAATTCGCGCTGCAGCTCCGCTGACACGGGCTTCTGATGGCAAGCCCTCAGCGGCTGCAGGACGCAGCTCTTCACAGGCTGTAGCTGCCCCTGCGCCGTTGCTGCAGGCCCTGGCAACAGCCCCGGCCCTCCTCCCGCTTCCGATTGCCAAGGGAGACGAAGAGCATGGGACGGCAGCGGCAGCAACGGCACGGTTGTCAGCGTTGGGCTTAGTTGCGGTAACAACCACGGCCTGGCCGCTGAAAGCGAGCGGCATCGCGGCGTGCATGGTTGAAAAGACGGACAGTTCCGCCGCGAGCACGGTGTTGCGGCGGCTCTTCCTAGTGCAGCTGCGGAGCACGTCTACCGATGGCGAGTTGGAGGCTAGGGGCTAACACCTGCAGCTCGGGTGGGAACAGCTCAAGGGCGATAGCGCCGCAGAAAATCGGACAAGGCCACCTCGTGTCGCAACTCGGTCGAACCATCAATGCCCTCGTAATGGAAGCGCTCAATGCAGCTGAATTGGTGCTACCCACCCAGGTACTCACTGCAAAACAATTTTGGTAAACGACGTCATCGTGTTCGAGGCGAAATGTGCGATGATAGCAATCCTGCCAACCGTAGAAACGTTTGCCTGACACCGTGGACTCATACAACTAGACAATCTACCGTTGACTAGCCGTGTTTTCTACTGGCATCGTTTCTGCTTAAAATTTGCCGAAAGAACTGTTGGCACGAGCAATTATTTCCGAGAACCACGTGGCCGGGGAGAAATAGGATAAATTGACAAAATAATCCTGGTTGCCTCTCTGTCCTCATACGAGGTGTTGTGCTCCTATTCACATCTAAGACTCGAACCTACCTGGTTCCTGGCCTACCGGAGACGCAAACCTGGCTGCGGTAGTCGATGTTTTACGCCGACCTGAACGGCTGGAGAGGTTTTTTTGACGCCCTGATAATCCAGGCCGTCAGCGCTCGAGAATACATCGAAATATTTGTTTCCGCGTTGTTGGCCTCGCTAGGTTTGCCATAATGACGATGGTTTGATGTTAGGAGCTGTTTTGTCTTGCATTACTAACGCTAAAACTCCTGCGTGAACTTAATGCAAAGAAACATGAGAAAACGTTGTTTTTCCAATTCCCATGCTGCTCGCAATGTCGCCGTTAGGGAGGCTTACACCGTAGGGCCTTAACGTTAGGTCGGAGTAATCTATTGACCAGATGGACCGACGGATGAAACGGGCGGTCATTGCTGGCCGTCACATGTTTCGGAAGTAGTTTCTTCGAAAAGGAGCTTCCGAGACCTACCTGTCCTCGACGTCACCGAATATCGTGGCGGCTGGTCAGGTCGTCGCCTCGCATAAGTTTGCCCGGAGAAATATCCACCTTCACAGAAACCAAACCTCCTGAATTTCACTAAGAAAGGTTCCGGGAAACTGGTTTTATCTTATGTTTTCATGGGGAAAATATACATACATGACGGAAATACAAGCGGGTGACGGTGCAATGGAAATTCATGAACTACCAACAGAAATTAACACGGCGCTTCGCATGAAGGGCGCGCCATTTTCCATTCCGCAAAACATGTCCCCGGACACCTGAAGCTTCGCCTTTCGCGTTCCCGAAGTTCATTCGAATCAGTGAAGGAAATGGTCGTATAAGGGTATTGACGAAATGGGGCATAACCCAAACCCACAGAGGTCTCGATTCAACTACATAATTCACGACTTGCACGCAAAGCGTGAATAGGGTTACATAGTAACCGAGCAAAATTATTCATGTTAGTATCTCTTAAGAGGCTACATAATTGCCCGCAATCTAGACCAAATAATGAAAGGTTTGCCATGAAACTTTACCTCGTCCTTGGAAGCCAAAACTGGTTGTAAATGGACAACCAAACTGTCATAAGCATTCGCTCAAACTATTTGTTTTTCGTTCACCCATGTGTTCTCTTAACCATTGTGTATGGTTTGGGCGAACTCTCCCTAGATTACTTCAAGTTATGCTGGATTTATTCTAGCTTGTGTGGATGTAAAAGCGGGAAAAAAAAACACAACAAAAAATTGAACGAATGCGCTTGACGATACACTATTATGTATAACAATTCACCGACATGTTGAAGAATAAACTCAAAAGACATTTTTTCCCAGTTTTTTAATGATTATGGTTGTATCTGATGATGAATTTATTTATATAATATTAATTTTTTCTTTTGCTGTGAACATGCTAGTTTCACACGTCTATTGTGAACTTTAGAAAAAATTATCTTTGACAGATTTGGATGAATTTTGGATGTTTCCTTATGTTACAAAAAATGAGATGACGTAATTGTAGGCATAAATAAATTTATTTACCTTCTTCTATGACGGTTTTTTATTTCTTTTCTTTCATTTGCATTTAAACCATGTTTGAAGCCGGGTTCACGAGTCTAAAGAGTTTACCATTACGACCAGTTCCATGAAACAGGACGGGGCAAGGCTAAGGAGGAGCGACATAGAGGGGGGAAACGACATTAAATTCTTCTCGCCAATGGACTGGAGGGGTTGGACCCAATCCAACGTACAGTCCTTACCCTTTAGTCTTGGCGTCAGACTGGTCATTCCGTACTATCCGGTGTCTGTCCGAACATCTAGGTCGATGTCCGTGATTTTTTCCTATGGACCGACCCCGGGCTATGCGTCCGTGGATGTGGGGCGGCATACAATCCGACAAATTCTTGCACCCTAATTGGTGGATATGTCAAGAAAATGACCAATCCACCAATCACAGTTATCTTCAGCATCCTTGGCACACCGTAAGCGATTGTAATAGGGTTACTATGTAACCCAAAAAGTGACACAATAACAACTTTGACGGTGCATGCATGGGGCGTGCGCATACTGGCGTCATCATTTTCGTTGATCACTCACGATCCCCCATTTGAAGGGGTTTCTGACAATTTTAAGCGCAGCTTGTGTTGGGTTGGCATGGAAGGTAAGAGATTCCCTATGCATTGGAAGGGAAATATCAAGGTCCCAACAAATGCCCAAGCAGAAGCTCAAAACTATAAATTCAATTTGGTGTAGGGCTTGAAAGTTGTTTTTAATGGAAAGCAAGATAGGAGTTGAGCATTCAAAAGTTTAAAATCTGAAAAGACAATGTCTACTCGGTCAAAGGTGAGAAACCACCCCCATTTTTACACGTAAGTCCATTATTACATATATTGTTTTATGTTTTGCGCGGGCTCCACTCATGAAAAACATAGAAAAACCCTTAATTTTAAACCTGACATGACATTATAGAAAATATTCTTAAAGAAATGCCTTAAGCAATGCATAAGTATTTTTCATTTCAAAATTCACATGTAACCGTGAAATGTTTTCACGATTACATGTGATGTTCACAAAAGACTCTAGAATAATGCTTAAAATGTTACATTCACATCTTTTCATGGTGTTGGTATTCTTGTGTCAGACATTCCTTTAATCTTCTCACTTGAATTCCTTTTTTAAGGAGTAAATTGAGAGCTCCTTTTGAATGATTAGAGTATTAATAAAAAAATTAGTTCATTCTATCTACTTTCTTACTTCTATAATGTAACTGCCGTGGGTTGTTTTGTGACTAACTACAGAACCAAAACGTAGGCCCTCATAATAGTAGTCTCCGAAAGAGTAGCGAATGGTCTCCTCGGCCCTTTTGGCTGAGACGAACCGCACAAAAAATGGACGTAGTCGTCATAAGGGAATCTTTATAAACATGCAACCTAATCCTACTTCTTCCACGTGGCATTGCCACGCTGGAAACAAGACCCTAGATTTAATCTAGGAGTGGAGGAGTGACGTGGTGGATTTTCCATCGCGACACTCCTTTCTCCTCAAATCTGGCCACGGGTTATTCTCCGTGCTAGAGTTGAACTCGAATATAGCCCATATATTCTTCCACGCTTTGACTCCTTGAAACCTGAGCCTCGAGTACCCGAAGTACCTACTTATTTAACAACCATTTTCAACAGCAAAAGTGGTCCATACGCTACATATAATGCTAATGAGAATGATTTATAAAGATTTTATATTGATGATGAAATTATTTCTTAATATCAATAAGCTATTGAATGAATTAATAATATTGTGTTTGTTTTCAATCTATTAATGTTTGTTATTGAGATTGTTCCATTCAACCTTGCTTGAGCTGATGTATAGCTAATTGTTGTTGTTTTTTCTATGGATAATTTACGTATAAAATTTGGAACATAAACAAATTAGAAGCAACAATAGCAGCTGATGCAAGCAGCAACAATAGCAGATGATGCAATATGCAATGCAACAACACTAACAACAACAGTATAACATCCTCCACATACGACTACAAAGCAACCTGACGTGCAGTACCAACATGAGTACCAACATTTGCTGTTATGGTGCATAAAGTAGCAACATTGGGAATAACAACCTGACATCCTTGGTGGATGAATGTAGCATGACCAGGCATGTAGCAGTAGTAGCAATTGAACCCTGCGCAGCTATCCCTCCTTAGCCGTAACACTAGTACCACCTCGGTGGTGTGAGCAACCACACTGGCTGACCTTGAGGTACCGGGCGAGGCGCCATCCGGTGGATACTACAGGGATCGTGCAACACGCCAGCATCACACCCGTAATTCCCACACAACTGAGGCCACCTCATCCTCCTCTTCATACACGACACAATGCCCACTAGGCCCCTTTCACCCACACTCTCTAAGGGGGGTTCAACGGTAGTCCGCCTTTGAGGAGGACATTGCTGGGGCATAGTAGTACACTTTGTTGCACCAAGATGCTGTCAAACTCTCTTGAACACTCATGCGTGCTGCCTTGGTTCATATAGATGTTGCCTCTAAAATTGCCGCCACGTTTGCTACTGCAACTTGTGCATCTCGAGCCCCTGCCTCCACTTCGAAAGGGCATGCCACGGAGTCTTGTACCAAGGCACCAGTTGTAGCAAGACTGATTCCTGAAGGAGCTACAGATCTACCCAAATAGATTGTTACAACTACATCTGTTGTTGCCTCTACAACAACATTTGTCGCAAGTAATGTCTCTTTAATCGCATTGGCCATTTGGACCTCCACTGCCACGGCCGGCACATCAGCTGCATCTACACCATCGGCTACAACACAACCTCGTGCCTTGCCACAGCTCTTGTCTCCATAGCGGATGTCCTCACCACCATGGTGGTGGCTCTTACCACTAGTACTCTTGTCCTACTAGTCCAAGTCACGTCCAGAATGTCCGTTCTTTCTATTGTTGCAGCTGCCACTGTTCCTCTTCTTCTTGCCTTCCTTTACACTCCCTCACCTCTGACCACTGCATGAAGGATCTCTTTGCCTCTTGTGGTAGTACTTTGCCTTCTGTGTGGTGGCTTGCATGTCTGACCAAGGTTGGGTTGTCTTATAGCAGAGCTCCTGCATGCCTTTGGCACTCCCTGTTTTCCCACGCCCACTCGAGCTAGGGAAACTCTGCCGAAATATTTTTGGGAGGATCTGGCCATTGTCACCATGCGTAGTGAGGACGAGCCAGTCATAGCTAACATACAACACTAGGTGGACCTCACTCGCAAGGCTCATCAAGAGGTTAGAGAGCGCCTTAAGGTCACTAATGACAATCGTGCAACCTTTGACGACGAGGTCACTGCCATTGTGCTTAAGCTCCTCCCTGTTGTGTTAGTTTCATCTGCTACTACTAAGGCGATGCCAGTGCTGGTATTGCCTCCACTCTATCCGCTGCTAGCACTTGTGCTACGAACGCCGCCACCACTTAACGTGAAATAACCGCCACTATCAACCTCGCCTCTGCCTCTCATTTTCATGACTTCTTTTTCCAACCTCCCGTCTTTGCCCAGCGGAATTGCCTCCTCCTCTTACGGACATTCTCTTCAGTGCTTGGGCTCAGGGGGGATCCTTGTGGGATTTCTATTCCCCAATAGTCTCTATTTTCATGCTTGTCACTGACGAGTCTGCTCACGCTCTTAGTGCTCTCATTGCTGCTGCACTAGAGAACCTTATGGATGATTTCGATTTCTACAATGTTGACCCTAATTTCCAGCATCTGGCTGACTCGGACAGTGCTTACACCATGTTGCATTGTTGTAGTACTGTCACTGGTGAGGCTGCAAAGAGTACGCTCACCGTTTAGCTCAACACGTTCCAGATGCATGCGGATGAAAGGCCTACACCTATTGCAC
This sequence comes from Penium margaritaceum, assembly GCA_023375785.1. Taxonomy (NCBI): domain Eukaryota; kingdom Viridiplantae; phylum Streptophyta; class Zygnematophyceae; order Desmidiales; family Peniaceae; genus Penium; species Penium margaritaceum. Next base: position 216,777 of record SZWC01002347.1, on the reverse strand, counting down.
ATGTAGTCTCAGACTACTTAGTGAGCTTGGAGAGGCTACGCCACGTCTGTTGTTGGCCGTGTACACAATGGTCAATGGGTTGATTCTCGAACTGTCTGACCTCATCTGCAATGTCGAGGTTGATGAGCTCCAACTTCTTGACTCTCAGCCCGTACCTCCCATGTCTACGCCTGGTGTTGGTACCCTCTGGGAACTCACCACTAAGAGGCTAGCCGTATGGTAGACCGACCTCCAAAACAAACACCTTCATTGTTATGCAGTGGTTGGAGTTTCTACTATTACCATTGCCTCCTCTTTTTCTTCCTCTACCAGTGTGTTCTCCTCCTCCACCTCATCTTCATCCTCCACCTCTCCGGCCAGAACTGTCACCTCTCTGGGTCATGGGCGTTGACAGGTTGTGGCCAGGGCAAGGGGATAGCCAAGGTCACTGCACCATCTCACAGTTTTGGTGAGGTGGTGTGCTCGAACTTTGGTATGAGCATTTCTATCGTAAGTGTACTACGCCCCCTGACAACCTCCGCCTTGCATGCGCTATGCATGTTTCTGGGTGCGCATGAGAGGCTCATACTCTTCCTCCATGCCTAGCTCTAGCTCCAGCTTGAGCACCACCTCCCGGTCCACCAGCTTCTCCTTTATGCAGTCCTATTCCACCGTAAGCATTCCCTCCGCTCCCTGGGATGGCAGATGCCCAATGGATCGCCTGTCTTTGAGGGCCTCCCTCTCCGCTCTACATTGCACCTCTGTGGCATCCTCCCTTCTCAAGATCTTCTCCTTTTTTGTCTACACCATCCGTTGACAATGAGTGCCTATTAGAACAATCTCTTCTCCAGATATTTCATTTTCACAATCAAGGAGGTGAGAGTGTGACTTCGTTGGCTAGAGGTCTTGCCCGTTAGCTTGACACTGCTCCTTGTGGGGATCCCCCGGTCATGTCTTTGGGTTACAATTTGCATCTGCTCTGTGGGTCGAGCATTGAAAGTTTGTCTTTCTCCCTTGCTTTCTTGTTGTGTGTTCTTTGTCTCCTCTCTCTATCGGCAGTGTTGCCACTTATGGTTTCCTCCATTGTGCTCGCCTTTCTAGTGGCTTCTTATTCCTTGACTCAGAAGTCATCCACCACATGACGTCAATTCGTCCCGCCTTTGTCACATTGGGTCCTGGAGGATCCGTTGCCTTTGTGCACGCTAGGTCCGCAGTCGCTTCTCGTCCAGGGCATTGTTATTGTGTGTTTTGTTGGCCCTGAGGGTGTTTTTTCTTCTTGATGTTTTGTTCGTGCCATCCATGGAGCTCAGCCTGTTGTGGATGCCTTCCATCGATGATCAGGGCATGGATTTCTCGGCCTGTCAGGGTGTTGGCACTGTAAGTCTTCGTCCCTCCAGTCACGTCATTTAGGGGGGTTGTCAAATGTGTCAAGCTTCATCATGTGGCTCTTCTTGCCCCCTGTGATGCCTTTTTTGGGTCTACACTAGTCCATGTTGCGTCCTCTCTCTCTCTCCCGATGCTCTTTAACTCTTGCATTGCCGTCTTGGCCATGTGCACACATATGTCATCATTAGTATACTCAAGCTTCAACCTGCTAATGGCCTTTCCTCGTCGACCTTTTCCTTGTCCTGTCCCTCTAACTTTCTTGAATATACCCAAAGAAACATTCATCACCCTCCATTTGCCTCATCGGACTCTTAGTCCTCCCATCCACTTGACCTCATCCACGTTGATGTCATAAGCCCCCTTCTCCACGAGTGCCTCATAGGTGTCGGTCGATTTGTTCTTTGTCTTGGTGTCAAGTTCTCCCGTTTTTTGTGAGTCTTCCCTCTTTGTCAGAAGAGCGATGTCTCTACCATCATTGAGTACTGTTGGTGCAAGTTAAACGTTTATGTCAGCACTCTCGGCCCAAGCACCAGGTTCCTTGATTCCAAAGGGGTATGTATGGAGACATTGGCTCCCTACACACTCAAGTAAAATGAATTCTCTGAGTACGAGAGTCAAATGCTTGTCGATGGTGTTTGTACCCTTTTTTTAGTCTGTTCTCTCTCCCTTGTTCGCTTTTGAAGCTATGAGCTACATGACTTGGGTCCGGAACAGTGTCCCACATGGTCCTATCCCTTGCATTATCACTCCTTTTGAGCGTTGGTACGGAACTCGTGCCGAAATTTGCCTTGCTTAGGTCTGGGGAAACATTAGGTCTACCAGGCTGCCTAGGGACCTTTGTCATGGGAAACTCTCCTCATGTATGTGCCTCAGACCCTTCTTGGGTGTCTCTACTCAGTGTAAACTTGGCGATTCTGGGACCCTGAGCACCAGTGTGTTGTTGAGTCCTGGAATTCCTTGTTCTTTGAATTTGTGTTTCGCTGTTACCTCAGTCGTCCCTCGTCCGCTACCTCCCTTTGGTCACTCTCTCGGTGGGGGGATGTCAGCCCTGCAGTCTACATTGTCCTTACATTTCTTACTCTTGTGTCTCCCCAGAAGCCTTCACCCTCTGAGCGTCCCCAGGAGCCCGGCACGATGTCCACATCGCCCTCAGGGTCCATGCCGTCCATGTTGGTTGGCTCACTTACAGCTCTAGCATCTCTTGTCATTTCCTTGCCTGTCCCATCGGGTCCATGTCTCCTACTTACTCCTCTATGAACCCATCAATATCACACACTCTTGTCATATCCAATGCATTTTTCCCCGCTCAGCCACCATCCAGCGATCCTCCTGGTCCTGCACCCATCTGACCTTTTGTCCATGGCGCCCACCTCCGAGCACTTCCCAGACGATCTTCCAGTGTGTGCGCCCTCCGTCCGTCCTTCTTTGTCCCAACCTACACAGTCACCTGCATTGCTGACCGACATGGACGCCTTGGGCTTGGCGATAGGGGTTGTCAACCCTAGCTGTGCCCTTGGATATGCACTATTCCAGATGAAGCATGAGTGCACACTTGATGCCTCCATCCCTGGCCGCGTTGCAGAGTGCCACGCAACCATTGCTTCCACGCCTGATCCGACCACAGTTTGACAGGAATGTGAGACACCCGAATCACAGTAGTGGGAGGCTACCATGCACGACGAGCTCAGAGCTCTAGAATTTCATGTTGTATATGAGCTGGTTGATCTGGCGCCCGGCCTTAAGGCCATAAATGCCCGGTTTTTTTCTTGTCGGAAAACCCTATTTAACAGAGAGCTGAATAAGTACAAGGCATGTCTTAATGCCCTGGGGTTTTTCCATGTCCCGGGGATTGAATTTGATAAGACATTTGCTCCTTTCTTATGTTTACACTACAACTTGTGCCCTTTTAGCCTCGTAGTATAGCATGATTAGGAGCTCAAGCAAATGGGTGTATAAAACGCATTCATGCATGGAAGATTGGAGGAGGAGATCAACATGGTGTAGTCCCTAGGGTTCTCGGACGGCACTGGCAGATTTTGGGGACTTCGAAAGGACCTCCATGGCCGCAAGCATTCACCCCCACCTTGGAACTATGAAATCACCTCCACCTTGGAAAAGGGGGGGTATGCACATAGCACGATGGATCCTTCCCATGTATCACTCCACCATCTATACCATTTTCTACCATCCTTGTCTCTGTCGATTACTTGCTGATTGCGTCTCCCAGTTTAGAGGCAGTGTCATCTGTGAAGTCTGTGCTGCAATCTCCATACAAGATGAAAGACTTGGGTCCAGCACATGTCTTTTTTAGCATGGTGATTGAGCATAATCACGCATATCATGTCCTTCATGTTCACCATGTTGTATATGTTAGGAGTCTTGGGGAGCACTTTGCCTCCATGCTTGATTTCGTGCCCACTGCATAAGTACCGATGACGCCTAATAGGCACTTGCTGTTCAAAATCCTAGATGTGTCGAAGTTGGGACATCTAGTGGATGTGATTGACTACCTTCGATTCATAGAGTTCTTGATGTACCTGGCTACCACCACAAGAGTAGACGATACTTTTGTTGTGAAATTTTTAGCTCTGTTGTCCTAGTTTCCAAGGGCATGTCATATGGAGGTAGCATTACATGTTGTCAGGTATGCGCTCTCCATAGCCTGAGTTTGTCTCGGTTACCAGGCACAGTCGTCAATGGTCGTCGATGGTCACATTGGCAGTGATTGAGCACATGATATGGATGCTTGCAATCACACTGGCTATGTCTTCCTCATTGGTGGAATAGCTATCTCATGAAAACGTGGCAAACTACACTCAACTCTTATGAAGCCGAGTATGTTGCTCTCTGTGTAGGCACGTGTGAGGGTATCTGGCTATGCCAATTGTTGCAACAGCTGCATGTTCCCATTCACTACATCACTTTGCACTGTGACAATCAAAGCACGAAAGCCATTGCTGAGCATGATGGCATGTAGAAAACTTGCATGAAGAATATCAATGTAGAACACAACTTTGTGCGTGAGCATATGGCTGCAGGTGATATGCACATTGTGTGGGGTGACACCCGAGAGTAGTGAACTGACTTCCTGACAAAGGCACTCAACATCAATGTCTTCAAGACAAAAATTCACTCAATTGGATTGATGTGCTCTCGTGATTCCCCTGGTTGATTTGTTATGCCAATGCTTGTGTACAGTCCTTTCTTGTGTCACTTCTCGTAATGTCAATTTTTTCACTATGTGTGTTTGATAATGTGTTAGCTGTGTTGGTTATGTGTCAGTGTCACACAGTGACCTTTGGTCTTGTTGCACAGTCACCTCAATGCTGTAGGTGACTGACAAGAGGAAGACATGGCCACTATCTAGTTCACCGTCCTGAGATGATAGCACGATGTGGCGGCCCTATGACAAGTGGTTGAAGACCTTCACCAGCGTTGCCATTCTCCGACTTCAAGTGTGCTTGTGTGGAGTCTTGTGATGGCTCAGTGGTGGAAAGCCAGGTTCTCCCTCCAGACCTAGTTCCTGCTGGCTTCTTGACTAGTTGTGGGAAATTAGGGTGGGTGATGGCTTGAGTCCCACCACGCTCAAGGACTGAGAGCAATAGCGAGCTTGCTGCTTGCTCGCTCGTTATCCCCAAGCACGTAACACCTAACAACTCATAGGTCGCTTCTCAGGTTTTCTCAACTCTTGATGAATTCAAGCATCGATGGTGTTTCCTTGCACAATGGTTTTCTTGAACTAGCCTGCTGCTTCTTTCTAGCCCACCAGGCCAAAATGAAATTTTTATACATCTGTTAGGTGCAAAAATTTGTGTTTGTGCAAAACCATTCTTATGTAGTTACTTTTTTGTACACACATCCATTGTCGCTCCAAGTTAGGTCCATGACCACATTTTTTGTCACATTTCAACAATGGATTAAAAAATGCCCTATTCTTTCTTATTCTTGGTCCACAAACATGTATCATTTAACGCTCCCCTTGATGGTGGCAACATACAACGCGTCAACTGGACCTCTTGTCGCATCTACATGCTTACCGCCTATTAAATTGGAATTTTCGACAACAATTCCAACACATTGTTATGTCTTCCATGTTGCAACATCTGTTGAAACCACATCCATTACACTCCATCCGTGTTACAAACATTGAAAACAAGGTATACAACAAAGGATGTCGTAAGACATTCTCGAAGACAACCCCTCTTTGTTCCTTGTCATTGTTACTCCTCCGTATGTAACATGTATCTACATGGTTTCTGTTGATCTCTAAATACATATAAAGATGCTCTATTATTATTTTCTTATCACATTTATGACAATACCCTACTGCACTTTGATTTCGATTTCGACTAGTTATACCTTGGTTTAAATTTGTCAGCAGTGGGTTTTACATAAAATTTAAAGACTTTAAAAAACAATTCAAATGTTTAACATTCAAATATAACACGCCATTGTTCACTAACTCGTTCTTGCAGACCGGGATCATTTGTCCACTAGTTCTCATTACTTTTGTTTCATGTGCTAAAATATGTTTGATCATTTTGACACTTGTCATCGAAGTACACTGATTGCTAATTATTAATTGCCCAAGTGTCCCAAACTCTAATTCGTGTTTTGCATCTCAACTTCTACCTATTCACCATCTACGCTCTGTTTGGCATAAAACTTGGTATCAGAGTACAATGGTGTTAGAGAGGCATCCGACTACTTTACCCATCCGGAGGACTACCTCACACAAAGCGTCAGCGCATCCTGCACATTGAGACTTCGCAAATTTTGCGACTATGACATGAAGCGAGCAAGCGCAACTGATGACCTGTAGCAGGTCTTCGATGATGAATTTGGCAATGGCAGAGCAGAACGTGCAGATGCACGCAAACCCTAAAGCGACTACGAATGCTGGCGTGGCAGGCTATGCGGCCGTTGGACCAACTCCTACGGTTTTGACGACCAATCCGGTCACAGACCCAACAGTGGAAAACCAGCTGTCCCTACCAATAGCCTAGATGGCGACAACAGGAACGATAGGTGGCACTGGATGACAGGCGCGAATCAACGAGGAACGGGCAACCCGGATCTCCGTGCTCAAGGGGATGAACAGCCATATGCTCCAAGAGCTCAACGTCACAGTGGAGGCTCTTTGCAACGCAAGTGCACAAGAAGCGATACTCGTCGAGAGAAATTCCCAAATCTCGAGTGAACGCAAAATTTGGCCGGCTCCACTATAATCGTTCAATCTTAGAATCTCAAAGGGACCGGTGGTTCAGATGTGGCTGACGATTTTGGATGTGTACTTTACCGCTGCTAGGGTCAACACGATCAAAATAAAATTGACCCCGCGGCCACGCTTTTGCGTGCCACGGCGCTAAGTCGGTGGTCTGATCTAAAGACCATCCAAAGACAACAGGAGGCCGGCGGATCATCATCAATGGCCAACAGCGCCCATCTCATATCGCCGACCGCAGGCTTTCTACCCTTGGAGCAGATGAACCCACAATGGCAAGACGCGCTGACGCCACAAGCCGACTGGAACGAATTATTGTGCGCGATGCTCGCACACTTAGGACGACTGAATATGAAGTTTGACACATGATACAAGCTCCAGCGTCTCCGTCAATATTCTAACGTTCCAGAGTACACACGGAGATTCCGCGAGATCATTACTAGAGCACACATTGTCCTCGACGAACTCAGTTTTCACTACAACGACGGCCTCAAGCAGGATATCCAGAGAGGATTTGCCATTTTCAACATCCCAAATGCCTTACCACAGATGATCGCAGTAGCAGAGAGGATTGACAACGTCGACTACAACTCTCAGACCCAGCAATCCTACGGCTGGCGACATCCTAACCACAACTATCAAGGAAATGGAAAAAACCAGTTGGTGGACTCCTCGAATCCGATGGAAGTGGACGCCGTCGACCAGAGAGATACGCAAACCTGCTACAACTACGGAAAAGTTGGGCACATTCTGGCAACTGTCAAAGCAAGTAGCAGGCCAAAGAGGGGGGGGTAGTCATAGAAAAATGAGTGGGGAATGGCAAAGGACAGGAGTAAAAGGTGCAACTCTTGTCCGTGAGGAGCGATCTGCACCAAACGATCACCCATTTGAATGGTCTACATTGTTGAAGAGGGTTTTTGAGCTTGCAAAGTTCGACGAGGGGTGCGAGGACGATCAACAGGCGATACTCTGAAAAGTTTAGCCTAGAGGAGGCAAAAGTGGCAGAATTGTACCGACACTAGTGGATGGAGGAGCTTCACAAAGCTTCGTAAGTAATGACACGGTTTGCAAACTAGGTTCACAGACCAAACCAGGGGTTTTTGAAGGGAAACCCGTCGATGGGTAATTGAAAGTATGGAGAATCCAAGAAACACTATGACTACAAGTGGGACACGTACAAGATGTAACGGTCTGGAGGTCTTGTCCAATGAGAGATCACAAAATCATCCTCGGATGATAATTCCTGTACTAGCACAATCCACAGGTAGATTGGAACAACGACGACGTCTACATGGAGATCGACAAAAACTTCCGCGTGTAGGACAGAAGCCGACACCGGAAGCAGCAGAGGCAAAAGCAACAGAGGAAGCCGCGGTAGCCAAGAAGCTACAACCTGTGCAGCCAAGACCGATCAACGTGGCTAAGTACTACATACAACGAGGAGCTCGTGCCTGGCTCATACATCTCAAGCCAATGGAGGAAGCGGAAGTGGCAACAGCTGACTCATCATCCTCAATGGCCTCTTCAGCCTCATCGACATCAACAAAGTTTGCAATGGTACCCGAAGAGTTTGCACCACTCATCCAGGATTTTGAGAATGTCTTCCTCGACGACTCGTGAAACTTACCTCCTCAAGTAGACATTGAACATTTCATCAAACTGAAGCCGCACAAAAGACATATAGTTTGAGGGGCCTATGAGATGAGCGAAAACGAGCTGAACAAGCTAAATAATCCACTCGACAAGATGCTTGGTCAAGGGTTCATCCGCCCATCCACGTCACCATGCGTTGCACTAGTAATGTTTGTAAAAACAAAAACTGGTGAGATGCGGATGTGCATGGACTATTGAGCGTTGAATGACGCTACCATCAAGAACCGCTACCCTCTTCCCCAAGCTGACGAGCTTTTTTACCAGCTCCGAGGGGCTCAAATTTTCAGAAAAATTGACTTGCGTAGCGGATATCACCAGATACGCAAAGCAGACGCCGACATGAAGAAGACGACATTCCGAACTCGCTATGGGCATTTCGAGTTCACGGTAATACCACTCGGACTGAAAAATACCCCGGCAATGTTTATGGCGGCAATCAACAACATCTTTCACCCATACCTCGATGATGTTGTCGTGGTGTACCTCAATGACATGTTGGTGTATTGTCGGAGCAAGATGGATATCTTTGAAAAGTCCTCATAGTTTTACAAAGAGAAATGTTTTCCAGAAAAGTCTTGAAGTGTGACTTTTGTCGCTGTTCGATCTAGTTTTGGGGTCACGTCATCAACGGTGAGCGGATCACCATGGACCCAAAAAAGTGGCTGCAGTCGCTGATTGGCCAACACCAACCAACGTTCAAGAAATTCTAGTTTTTCACAGCTTTTGCAATTACTATCGGCGATTTGTACGGGATTACGCCCGCGTGTGAGAACCTCTTTCTGGCCACAATCGAAAAGAAAACAAGTGGCAGTGGGGAGACAACAAATAAGAAGTGTTCATCGCTTTATGGAACGTTCTGATCTCGGAGCCAACCCTACGGTTAGATGATCCAACTGTCGACTACGTCATGGCGAAGGATGCGTCTGACCAAGCCATTGGCGCAGTCCTCGTGCAAGACCACGGCAACGGCGAGCAACCGCTTGCCTACGTGTCTTAAAGATTGCAAGGACCGGAACTCAACTAAGCCGTACACGAGAAAGAAATGTTGACAGTTGTACATGCATTCAAGACATGGCGGTGTTACCTCGAGTGCCGTCGATGCATTGTGCGCACCGACCACCATGCGTTGAAGTTTCTGAAAACGCAACGGAATCTCAGTCGATGTCAAACTCGATGGCTGGAGTTCCTTGAACCCGGGTTTGACTACAATATTGAATACTGGCTAGGCAAAATCAACCCGGTGGACGCACTCAGCCGCTGACCAGATTTGATGGCTGAAGTGGCAACGCTAAAGCTGCAACATGACCCATATCTCGAGCGGCTGTTTGCACGAGGGTACGACTAGCACGGGGGATACGGCAAGGCAAAATTCTGGTTTGACGCACCCTATTGGCCAAGTGGTCGTTCCCCCGAATGACGAACTTCGCCGTATGCTGCTTGAAGAATGCCACGACACAAGATGAGGCGGAAACTTTGGAGAGGACAAGATGCTGAAAAAGCTGGCAAAAAACAGTTGGTGGGAAAAATGCAATCCGACATGGCGGACTTCTACAAGTTTTACGACACATCTCAACAACAAAAATCCTGTTGCACACGGCCACCCAGACTTTTACAACCGCTCCCTGTTCCGATGGAACCGTGGGCCAATATCTCCATGGACTTCATCACGGGATTACCAGTCACACCCAAGGGACATGACTCAATCCTCGCAGTCATTGACAGGTTTTCCAAAATTTCCCACTTCATTCCGATAATGACCACCGTCACTGCTGAGGGAACATCATGGTTGTTTCTAAACAACATCGTGCGGCTACATGACGTACTCAGGTACATCAAGAGTGAAAGGGACGATCGATTTACAAGCCGGTTTTGGCACAAATTGATGACTTGCTACGGTAGCATAATCCTATTTTGACGGCGAGTCATCCTCAAACCGACGGTCAAACTGAGCGAACAAACAAGACGCTCGAACAACTTCTCTGAACATTATGCGAACCTCAGGGGAGGGACTGGGCACAAAAACTCCCGACCGCCAAATCACATATCTTGGTAGTTTCCAGCGCAACGGGTAAAACTCCATCTGAAGTGGTGTATGGCAAACTTCATGCCACACCAGCCGGACTACAAAGTCGTAGCAACATCCCCACAGTCGACGTTCAACGCCAAGAGTTCACCATCATCTGGGAGGAAACATGGCAAATCCTCACAAAGACACAAGCAGCGATGAAGCAAGCAGCTGTCTGACATCATAGCAATGGCATACTCACCGCTGATGACAAATTCCTTCTTAGCTCGGCAAATATCAAATTCCACGGAGCCAACTGTTCGAAGCTCAAACCATGGTGCTTGGGACCGTTCGAGATTGAGTGCATGCAAACCTCTGTGGTTGCGTGACTCCCCGACAATATGCACATTCATTTGGTGGTCCATGTCAACAGACTCAAGCACTATCGGGACCCTGGAAAGAACCTCCACGACAGGGATGTCCCTCCTCCGCCTCCCGTACAAGTGGACGAAGGCATAGAGTACGTCATCGAGGACATCCTCGACCATCGACGATGAGGCAAAATGACTCAATATCTCATCAAGTGGCACGGCTATGATGCGACGCACAACAGCTCGGAACCTTACGACTACCTCTAAGATGTTGATCACCTAGTCGATGGCTATTACCATCGTCACCGGACCACATCTCTACGCGGGTCCGGACGTCGTGGCTAAAAGGGGAGAGTGTTACATACCCTACTGATCTTGATATTCGATTATAAATAATTTTTGGGTCCATTTTGCTCGCCGATTTTTTTTTCATCGAATTTTCAAAGTACACCCTAATTAATTAAATATTGGGCTTGGGCTCAAGAAATTCGTCGAAACAGGGAATTTTGTGGGAAAAAAACACCGAGCGGCCGCTCATCTCCGATGAACGGCCGCGCTCGTCGCTGCTGCATGCCGCGAAATCCGCGACTTCACGGTGTTCGAGACCGACCCTCGTCGATTATAAGGATTGCCTTTTTTCATTGAACGAATCCGAAGGTGATACCTAAATAACATTATTAAAAAAACCGGTGCTCGAAAACANACTACCCTACTGATCTTGATATTCGATTATAAATAATTTTTGGGTCCATTTTGCTCGCCGATTTTTTTTTCATCGAATTTTCAAAGTACACCCTAATTAATTAAATATTGGGCTTGGGCTCAAGAAATTCGTCGAAACAGGGAATTTTGTGGGAAAAAAACACCGAGCGGCCGCTCATCTCCGATGAACGGCCGCGCTCGTCGCTGCTGCATGCCGCGAAAACCAAGATTTCGCGTCAGTCCTGTCAGTCCGACGCGGCCAGCAACGCCAGACTGACAGGACTGACGCGAAATCCGCGACTTCACGGTGTTCGAGACCGACCCTCGTCGATTATAAGGATTGCCTTTTTTCATTGAACGAATCCGAAGGTGATACCTAAATAACATTATTAAAAAAACCGGTGCTCGAAAACATAGATTTCCTAAATTATGGATTTTTAAAAATCGAATATCAAGATCAGTAGGGTACCAGACGTACAAGAGTTTGTAATCTTTCTAAGTGGGTATTTATGTTATTACACAAACAACCCATCACATCGCGAGACCGTGATATTCACTTTGACGGTTGAGAGTAAACCGGCCAGCTGCCTCGACCTTAGTGAATCTTCCCGAATCTTTCGACAACTTTGACCCCTCTCGCAAATCTACGACAGAAGTATCACGATCTTTCGGTCGATTTATCGACACACCGAGAAGAATCTGGATTTATAAAGATGCATCTCGCATCTTTATCGTCGATTCTTCAAGTCTCCTGATTTCTCGGTGGACCTTCTTGAATCCGACCACTCAAGACACGACTCCGCACGCGTCGCTCGAAAATCGACCCAACAACCCTGACTATGCATCATTTGTAACTCGACACTTCTATATATTTGTTCGATCATTTCGGCACTTATCATCAAAGTGCACTTAGCGTTAATTATAAACTTATTAAGTGTCCCAAATTCTAAATCATGTTCAGCCGTGCAGCTTCTACCTGTTCACCATATACGCTCCGTTTGGCATAACATGTGCTACGTAGCAGACGTTTACGGGTCCATAACCTTTCCGAGTGGTTTTTTGTTATTACACAAACAACCCATCGCGTCGCGAGAACCGCGATATTCACTCTGACCGTCGAGGACAAACGGGTCAACTGCCCCGTCCTAAATGGATATTCTCGAATCTTCTGACAGCTTCGACCACTCACAAACCTACGATTAGAAGTGTCACGACCTTCCGGTCGACTTCTTGACACACCAAGACAAATTTGGATTTATGAAGATGCATCTTGCATCTTCACCGTTGATTCTTGAAGACCCCCGACATCCCGACAGACCTTCTCGAATCTGAAAACTCACTCTACGACTCCGCATACGTCGCTTGACAATAGATCCAACGACCCCGACTATGCCTCATTTGTAACTCGACACTCGTATATATGTGTTCGATCATTTCTTCACTTGTCATTGAAGAAAACTTACCGCTAATTATAAATTTCTCAAGTTCCCCAATTCTACATCGTGTTTTGCCTCGTAGAATCTACCAATTCAACATCTACGCTCCGTTCGGCATAATGTTGGGTATCAGAGCGTAGCCGTGATGGAGAGGCATCCGACTACTTTACGCATCCGGAGGACTACCTTGTACAAGCTGTAAGGGTATCTCGCACGTCATGTCTTTGCAAACTTTGCGACTACAACATGTGACGGGTCTTCAGCGACGACTTTGGTGATGGAGGAGCAAAACGTGATGATGCACGTGAACCCCGAAGCGACAGCAAATGCTGGCACGACAGGCTTTGCGACATCTGGAACAACCACTATGGCTTCAGTGACCAATCCGGTCATGGACCCGATGGCGATAAACCAACCGTCCCAACCAACACCTTTGACAATGACAATAGGGACGACAGGTGGTAGTGGATGACTGGCGCGGATCAATGGGGAATTTGCGAACATGATCTCCACACTCGAAGGAATCAAGAACCACCTGCTCCAACAACCTAACGTCGCGATGGAGGCTCTTTCTAACGCAAGAGCGTGTGAAGCTGTGCTTGTCAAGAGAAATTCTCAACTCTCGAGCGAACCTAAAATTTGTTTGGCTCCACCAGAACTTCTCGATCCTGCAGACTCCAAGGACCAATGGTTTGGATGTGGATGACAAGTTTGGAGGTGTACTTCACCGCTGCTGGGGTCAACGACTATCAAAATAAAATTGACCTCGCGGCTACGCTTTTGCGTGGCACGTCGATAAGTTGGTGGTCTGACCAAAAGACCATCTAACGGCAGCAAGAGACCGACGGGGCTTCACCAACGGCCCACGGTGCTCGTCTCACATCGCCAACTGTAGGCGTTCTACCCTTGGAGCAGATCAACCCACAGTGGCAAGACGCGATGACACCACCAACCAACTGGAATGAATTTTTGAATGTGATGCTCACACACTTTGGGCGACTGAACGAGAAGTCCGACACACCGTACAAGCTCCAACGTCTCTGTCAGCAGTCCAGTGTGGCGGAGTACACATGGAGATTCCGTCAGATTACTACCGGAGCAGACATCGCCCTTGACAAACTTTGTTTTCACCACGACAACAGCCTCAAGTGAGATATCCGGCAAGTAAGCGCTACCTTTGGAATCTAGAACGACTTTTCGCAGATGATTGCAACAGCAGAAAGAATAAACAGGGCCGACTACAATGGTCGGATCCAAGAATCCTACAGTTGGGGACCTCCTAACCACATTTATTGTGGAAAAAGAAAAAACCAGTCAGCCGACTCCTCAACTCCAATAGAAGTGGATGCCGTCGACCAGAGAGATATGTGAACCTGCTACAACTGCGGAAATGTCATGCACGTCGCTCTTAATTGTTGGAGCAAGCAGCAGGCCAAAAAGGGGGAGAAGTCACAGAAAAATGAACCAGGGAACTGTAAAGGGCAGGAGAAAAAGGCGCAACTCTTGTCCGTGAGGAGCGATCTGCACCAAATGATCACCCATCTGAATGGCCCACATCGTCGCAGAGGGTTCTGAGATCACAGAGTTTGACGATGGGTACGAGGAAGACCAACTGGCGATACTGTTAAAAGTTAAGCCTCGAGGATGCAAACGTTGTGCAACGGTACCGGCACTATTGGATGGAGGAGCTTCACACAGCTTGGTAAGGAATGACATGGTTTGCAAGTTGGGTTTGCGCACCGAACCAAGGGTGTTTGAAGAAAAACCGTCAATGGAAGACTACAGACATGGAGATTGCAAGAACCACTACGACTACAAATGGGGGATCTATGGGATGTAATGGTCTAGAGGTCTTGACCAATGAGCGATCACAAAATCATCCTCGGACGAGATTTCTTGTACCGACACAATCCGTAGGTCGACTAGAACAACGACGATGTCCACGTGGAGATCGATAGCGCCATGCGATCGTGCGTGGCTCATACATCTCGAGCCAATGGAGGAAGCGGAAGTGGCAGAAGGTGATTCATCATGGGTCAGACACTGAAGAAGCTTGCGAAAAACTATTGGTGGGACAAGATGCAAGCCGGCGTGGCCAACGTCTACAAAACTTGAGACACATGTCAGTGACAAAAATACCGTCGTACAAGGCCACCCGGACTTCTGCAAACGCTCCTTGTTCCGACGGAATCATGGGCAGGTATCTACATGGACTTTGTCAAAGGACTACCAATCGCACATGAGGGATATGACACAATCCTCGTGGTCGTTGACAGGTTTTCCAAAATTTCCCATTTCATCCCAACAACGACCATCGTCACCACCGAGGGAACAATACAGATGTTTCTAAACAACATCGTGTGGCTAAACAGCGTACAGAGAACCATCATGAGCGACATAGACGGTCGATTAGCCAGCCATTTTCTATGTGAACTGATGACTCGCTACTGATGTTGTGTACATAGCTTACTATGACCTCTTAGCTCATGTCCATTGCCTTGTATACCCGTGATGAGACGGAGGGCACTGAAGACTCGGAGAGCAGACGTGAGTCCGGTAGCTCCCGAGCAACCATCAGTAGCCACCGGATACGCACTCACCTTCACCATGCGTGCTAGGTTCCGTTACTGGAGTGCTTGTACTTTCTCTAAAAACAATCCACTTCTATACTTGTTCGTGTTTGAATTATGGTAGTTTGGTGACCTAGTTTGGTGCTAATCATCGACCAGTGGTAGTTTGGTCAGGGACAGTTTAGTTCTCAGATTGTGCACATGTGGAATGCAAGAGGGCTTATGCCCGTGTATTTCGAGCAAGCACCGGCGAGCTCCAATTTGCCGGCCAACGGGTGGGCTCGAATAGCAAGCTCCACCCCACAGCTCAGTCACTCGCTCTTTCCACCCTTACTCTTGCTGTACAACTCTGTTTTAACTCCCGTCTGTTTCGTTGAAACCACGGAGTTGACCTCCACACAACTACGTAAGGGAAGAGGGACAGGTCTTGTATGTTTTGGTATCATAGCAGATGAGCCAGTGCTCATGACACTATGCGTGAGATGTGCAATTTGGTCCTCGGAGGGCCCGTCGAGCAGCAGCCGTAGCGACGGTTGTGCAAAGCAGCAACAACGCGAGGCAGCAGCTGCACTCGCATCTGCACAAGCGCCAATCACAATGACAGCTGTGCATATTAGGAACCGTAGTTGCTACGGGATGCAGCAACGCGTGGCAGTGGCTATCGGCGGGTGCAACAGCGTGTAGCAGTCACAGTAACAGTTACTGTAGTTGTAGCAATAGGAGCAGCCAAACAAGGGGGCAGCAGCAGAAGTGGTGAGGTGTAATAGTGAATGGCAGCAGCAGCCACTGCCTATAGCAGTGGGCAGTAGCCGCGGTGTCGGCTGTTGTGGCCGCATCAACAACGTCATTATAATTTGCGGAGAGCAGTATCTACAGCGGCGGCGTGGATAAGTGCACAATAATAGCAGGTAGTACTTGCAACGTGGCTGCGGAACTAGGCCACAACAGTCGCTAAGTGCTAGAGTAGCACGCGATAGCTGTAGTAGGTTTGCTATAGCAGGTTGTAGCAGCAGCCACCCACATCAGCGGAACCTATGACCTACGGCGGCGGTAGCAGCAGCAGCACCACCACCAACAGCGGGTGACGGAACTTTGCTATCGGGTTTCCTTTGGTATTCCCCTCCCCCTGCTGGTTAAGCTCCCTTCTGTTCCTGGGTTGGATGGGGTCAGATCAGGAACCCACAGGAGTTCCCACGGCCTCCCCAGATTTCTCAGGCCCACTGGGACGGGGAAAACCCTGCAGGATGTTTTTCGGCAGCGTGAGGGGGGGTCCGTTAATGATCCCCATGCTAAAACGTGCCCCTACACATATCCCACACCCACTGCGGTGGGGGAAACGCTATTGGAATTTTTTCGGTAGCGTGGACGGGGGGGGGGGGTCCATCGACAGCTCCCAGGCTAAAACATGCTTCGACGGAGATCCCACGCCCACTAGGGTGGGGGAAACGCTATTGGAATTTTTTCGGTAGCGTGGACGGGGGGGGGGGGTCCATCGACAGCTCCCAGGCTAAAACATGCTTCGACGGAGATCCCACGCCCACTAGGGTGGGGGAAACGCTATAAATTATTTTGACAGCATCTGACACTCAACGCCAACGCCATTGGCAACAGTTTATGCTTGCTAGATCCTACATAGTCCTATGCCAAAGCACGCACCCATCGGAGTTGTCAGTACCAGCTCCACCATGGATGCTCGCGGTGCTTCCTCCTACGTGGTTGACAGTACCCCAGGCATGATGTTAGACTAATCTCCGTCTAGCCCTGGTGGGCTGGCACGGGGCTTGTGCAAGCTGCGCGGGCAGCAGGCTCAACAGGCTGAACATACGACCAAGCAGATGGCCAATTAATTCAAACAATTTCGTGACATGGTCCAGCCACAACAGTAGTAGTAGCTACAGCAAGAGCGTCAGCAGAAGCTACTCCAGCATGCCGTGCGCAAGGGTAAGATGACAGTCGAGAGTGCAATCACAGCCAACGTCAATGTAGATCTAGGAGCATTCAATGCTGAGCCGTATGACAACCTTCCCGAGTCGGACTCAAACACTAGTGACGAGGAAGGTATTCTACGACTACGCCTAGCACAGGTGGGAAAACGACGTTGGACTCGCTCGACGCACGAAGCAACACCGCGCGACGAAGCAGGCCCAAGCGACACGTTCAGGGTAGTCACAGACCCAGCTTCCTTTGATGACCAGATGCTCCGCATGAGCGTAGGATTGAGGGAAGATCCCTTGTCACCGTTGGTCAAGCAAGCTGTCCCAACACCTCTACTGACGGCAAAGCCACCAAAGTGGTTCAAGACCGACCCTCCCGCCTACCGACAGGAGGATAGCTACACCATCCGAGAGTCGCGGTTCCGTATGTGGGCTGTCAGCGAGGGGGTGTACCTGTACTACACCAATCCGTATCAGACAACAGACTTCCAACAGACGATAACCACTGCGTACATCGCCTACGGTCTCCTCAAGGCCATCCTAGAGGAGTACACCCTCGACTTCAAACCCTCCCTTGGTGACCCCCGCACCGGTACTGGGGCTGACCCACGTGGTGCCTGGAAGCTGGCAACCAACCTCTTCAAAGGGTGCGACCATGGCGACAACATCACAGCACCTCTCAGGCTTCAACTCACTATGACAGGGTGCACATGAGACGCCGGCTGACTATTGGCGGTGAGCGATGCAGCCGTATAGGGCCCTTGGGAAGAATGGGAAGGGTCAACTCATGGCGTACAACGCCATCCGGATTGTTATTGGGCACAAGTAGACAAAACCCTTCAACAACTTCAGCGTTGAGAGCCTCCAGGAGATAGCCAACGGAGGATTCTTTCTGTCATGGGCCACATAGCATTGCCTACACGTGGCAGGAGTTAGAGCAGCAAATGGCGCCCGTCAAGGTGCATCGGCTACAGTTGTCAGAGGAAGCCAGGAAGCGCGCACAAATGCCTCCTCCTCCAGCCAGTCGCAGCCAACAATAGCAATTGTAGCAGCGTTTGGCACTACGGCAGCAGTTTAGGGAGAGAAGGGAAGGAACAGCAGGCAAGACAACAAAGGGGAAAGAAACTCCACAACCGATCCCAGGATGACAGTGGGAGTGCTACAACTACGTTGGAGCACATCGCTAAATGGAGTGCAAACTCCCTAAGAAATGGACGAAGATTGCGTAAGACCTATAGAAGATGCCCAATCAGCGTGAGGGCGCCTTCGCACATTCCGCGGCAACGACTGACCCGTTGCCCAAATCAGCAGCCGATGCAGCCACAAACGATATCGACAACGTGTCACCTATGGACCAGCAGCTTGTGACGCATGCCTGCAACATCGCTGAGCTTCTCCAGCTCCTCCGACTCACCAATCAGGGAGGTGCGAGTGCATTGATTGAGCCGAGGGGTCCCACTGTTAGGTCTGTCAAGTTCGTAGTGCACAGTGGGGATGGTGGCAGTGGGGCGCAGTGTGGTGTTGAGTCCGTGGAGTCTTTCATCGCACGCGCTGATGCTAGTTTGTCCGTTACCTTTGTCACTGTCTGCATAGGTCACGGGGACCTGGCATGGCTTGATGAGTCGCAAGCACATGTTACTTTTGCAGCTCAGAAGTCATCTACTGAGCAACCTCTGTCACTCTTTGTATTGTAGGCAGTTATTATGTCACTTTGCCAGAGCGTGTGACGGACGCCAACTGGATCTTAGATCTAGGTGCAACCCATCACATGACATGTCGTCACCATTATTTTGTTGTGCTTGGTCCTGTTGGCTCTGTGCGGTTTGTGCAGACGGCTGCTGGGCATGAGTTTCCTGTCCAGGGTGAGGGTGTGTTGTAACTTTATAGGCCGTCAAGGCCATTGTACATTTCATACGTGCTGTATGTGCCTGATTTAGAACTCAGTTTGCTATCTAGACGTGCCTGCACATGGATGGGTCTAAGTGTTGCATTCACTGGTGAGAATGCCACCGTGTCCGTCTGTGCTTCCACTGAAGTAGTACTACGTGGCAAGGTAGTTGTAGACTTGTACCATGTCTCTGACTGCCACGCATCCACTCCCATCTCCCAATCCACTGCTGCACGAGTGTTTGTAACAGGCACACTGTCGCTTGAGCACTGGCGTCTACTGCATAGACACGTGTGTCATGTCCACTTAGATGCTGTCAATCGCCTGGTTTGCACACAACTCGCGCTCTGTCTTTACACAGCATCCTTTGAGGTGCCACCTAAGACCAATTGCCTACAGTGCGTCCGAGGTAAGATGCACCGTGCAACGTACCCTCTGTCTGACTCACGGGCTTTGAAGCCCATTAAGATGGTTCACTGTGATCTCCTGGGACCTCTCCCTGTGAAGTTCGAGGACGAAAGATGAAGGTACGTCCTAACGATCACATATGATTTCATTCGCATGCGGTGGATCTTCAGTTTGTGCCTGAAAAGCGATGCTACGCTCGCCGTGCGTACGTAGCTTGTTATGGCCGAACATCAGTCTGGGGATACCCTCCAGAAATTTCACTCTGACTGGGGTAGTGAGTTCATGGAGGACCTACACCGGTATATTGCTAAAATGGGAGTGTTTCACAACCTCTCAGTCCCCGCCACACCCCAGCAAAATGGCGTGTCTAAGCGTTGGAACCGCACCATGGAGGATGCGGTTTGCTCAATGCGGATGGAGAGGAGTATGCCAGAAGCATTCACCTTTGAGGGCATGGCCTACATGACATGGGTCTAGAACTGGAACCCTCAGGGCTCCATTCTTAACACACACACCCTGTACCAACTGTGGTACAGGCGTCGTGCTGACCTCCGGCTCGCGCGTGTTTGAGGATCCATTGCCTGTGTCTCATTCACACTAGAACAACAAGGGTCCAAGTTCTCCCCCTATGGTCGCATCTGTGCGTTTGTGGGCATGGCTCCCTTCTCTGAGGCCTGGTGCTTCTATGACCCCAGTCGCCGGTGCATTGTCGAGTCCAGAGACGCGCTGTTCTTTGAGCACCTCTCCTTCCGTGATCTACCTGTTAGTGGAATCCCGCAGTCGCACTCCCCTGAGTGTCATACGGTCCCTCATGCACGGGAGGGTGGGCTGACCGATGATGCTCTCCCGGTCATCCTGGACGCTACTGGTCCGTCCCACACACCAGTTGACCCGCCTGTGATGTCCACATCACCTGCACTGTCTCCAACGTCTCTCCAGCCTATGAACCTTGTGTTGTCATCTCCTCTTGCCTTCTCGACACCTGTGTCACCTACTGAGTCCCTTGTGCCGCACGTGTCATTTGCACCTGCATCACCGGCAGAGGCCCCTGTGTCGTCTGCGGCGTCACCACTTACGTCGCACGTGCGGCCAGACGAGTCACCTGGATCATCTCCTGTCGACGCACCAGCACCACCTGGCGCATTGCAAGTCGTGTCGGTGCCTGGTGTACGTCCAACTCCTATCCTAATTGCGTCGTCACCAGAGCCATACCGAAGAGGTGGGGGCGGGCGTCTTCGCCCATGCCCTACTCGTAGCGTGCGTAATGGGGACCCCGGCACGAGGGCCCTAGGCCTCAATGCATAAGGTCTCACCAAAGTCCACCCTGACTGATACAGGCCTCGCGCTCCTTGCTCACGAGCGTCGACTTGCAGTCAACTCTGAAAAGCTATGGTCACAGTCGGCCCTCCCTCTGTGGCCTATGATTTAGCCACACGTAGCGGAGCTGCGATTGTCCCAGACCCCAGTGTAGTGGGAGTGACGCCAGATCCCAACACAATGCGTCAGAACCTGGCCAGTCCCGATGCCGCACTCTCGCACGTTGCGTGCGAGGCTGAGCTTGCGACCATCAATGAACACTGGATTTTCGACCTTGTAGACCTGTCGCAAGGACTGAAAGCCGTTCAGGTCAAGTGGGTTTTGCGAAAGAAGCTTAAACCGGACAACTCGGTCAACCGCTACAAAGCGCAAAGGGATTCTCTCATGTAGAAGGGATTGACTTCACTGACACCTTCGCATCAGTTGGACGCACGACCACGGCCTTAGGCTTGCTATCCCATGTAGCCCAACAGGACTGGGAACTACATCAGATGGATGTCAACAACACATTTCTGCATGGAAAGCTGGACAAATAGATCTACATGGCCCAACCCCCTGGGTTCGAGGATCACAGTGGCTGAGTGTGGCAGCTGTGGAAGGCATTGTACGGCGTGAAGTAGTCGCCTAGGTGCTGGAACAAAGAGATCACCAGCATGCACCTACGAGCCGACTATGTCTCGAGCGTGGCGGACCCATCGCTCTTTCTCTTCCAAACTCTTACCCACTCACGGACATCCTGGTCTACGTTGATGACCTTCTGATTGCTTTGTCCGATGAGTTATGGTCAATCACCTCAAATTCACGCACTTGTCGATCAGTGTATCAAAAAGTATATTCATGCATGTGAAGGATTGTCGCAAAACATCCACATGAACGCATGTCAGCAAAGCCCACATGTACATTCCAAGTATAGAATGAAGATTGTAATAGGCTCCATATGATATTCAATAGTTTCTATGAACCATCCACGTTCACTTGTTTGTTTACTTCCCAATACACTTGTTGATACACAGTTTCACAGGTGAGGCAATTGGTCATATATGCATTGATCTGAAGGCTGTCGAGGCTTCCAAGAGAGTGCTACAGTCGACATACAAAATGAAAGACATGGGAGAGGCTGCATTGTTTCTAGGCATGCAGAATGTGCGTGATCGCACTTCGCGGACACTCTTGGTCCATCAAGAGTGGTACGCTCTCACTCTGGGGAGCGTTTCATTGATCTGCTTTGCGGTGTGCACACGGCGTCAACTCCGATCACTCCGGATGGCCAGGACGCTCGGAAGGTCATCGATCCAGTAGAGTTGGGGGAGCTAGTTGACGTGACCCTGTACTTGTGAGTCATCGGCTCGCTCCTGTTCTTGGCCACGACGACACAGTCGCACATTGTCTTCACTGTCAACCTGCTTGCACAGTTTTCAAACGCATCGCGTAAGCGGGTTCTTGAGGCTGCAATGCGGTGCGTGTGGTACGTCGTGTCCACCACCCGCATTGAACTTCACTACCATGGGCAGGCCTCCGTTGTGCTTGACATGTACACAGAAAATGACTGGGCATGGAGCACAGACGGCAATAGTCGTACTGGCTACATCTTCCTCATTGGAGGAACTGACGTCTCGTGGCGTAATGGCAGGCAGGGCTGCATCGCTTGAAGCACCGCCAAAGCAGAGTATGTAGCTCTCGGTGCGGGCGTGACCGACAGTGTGTGGTTAGTGCGTCTATTGCGTGAACTACGTCAGTCCATGTCCCCTGTTGTGCTTCGACATGAAAAAAAAAACATAAAGGCCATCATGGAGAACTCCGGTTTGTTCCATGTGCGCACGAAGCACATCAACGTCAAATACCATTACATCGGAGATCTGGTGGATCGAGGTGAGATTCAGGTCATGTGGGTTAGCACCGACTCACAGCGGGCTGATTTCTTAACGAAGGTCATCAGCCGTAGGAAGCTTCTTTTAGGCTGTACATTCTGTGGGATTGCACCTGGCCTGTGCTGTTGATTGACCTCTACTCTTGTGCTGTATATGTTGTCGTTCACCATCGTTGTGCCAGAGACGTTGTTTACATAGGTGTTTTTACGTTTGTGGACATGTTCGCTATGTGGTCATGGGGGAGTGATGTTGTGTACATAGCTTACTGTGACCTCTGGCCCACGTCCATTGCCTTGTTGACCCCTGATGAGACAGAGGACACTGAAGACTGGGGAGCAGGCTTGAGTCCGATAGCTGCCGAGCAATAATGACTAGCCACCGGATACACACTCACCTTCACCATGCGTGCTAGATACCCTTTCTAGAGTGCTCGTACTTTGTCTTAAAAAAAACCACTGCTATACTTGTTCGTGTTTGAACCGTGGTAGTTTGGTGACCTAGTTTGGTGCTAACCGTGGTAGTTTGGTCAGGCACAGTTTAGGACCAACCTCAGTTTGTGGGCATGTAGGATGCGAGAGGGCTTATGCCCGTGTATTTCCAGTGAGCGCCGGCGAGCTCCAACTCACCGGCCGACGGGTGGGCTCGGATAGCGAGCTCCACCCCGTAGCTCGTTCACACGCTCTTTCTACTCTTACTCTTGTTGTACAACTCTGTTTTGACTTCCGACCGTTTTGTTGAAACCACATAGTTGACCTCCACCCAACTACGTACGGGGAGAGGGACATGTCCAGTCTGTTTGCTACGACAGCAGAATTCAACTTTCAACTGTGTTTCATCCTTAAACCAACGGCTAAACCAAGGAGACAAATCAGACGCTCGAACAGCTTCTACGAACTCTATGCAAACCTCACGAGACGGATTGGGTAATTTCCACTGCAATGGGTACAACCCCATTTGAAGTAGTGTACGGCAAACTTCCCGCCACACCAGTTGGAGTACAAAGTCGTAGCAACATTCACGCGATCGACGTTCAATGCCGAGACTTCACCACCATATGGGAAGAAACACGAAAGACTCTTGCAAAACCGCAAGGAGCGATGAAGCAAGTAGCTGACCGACATTGCAGCGACGACATCTTCACTACTGGCGACAAAGTCCTTAGCTCAGCAAACATCAAGCTCCAATGATCCGACTATTCGAAGCTCAAACGCCGATGATTGTGATAATTTAAACTTGAGTGCATACAAGTTCTTGTGGTTGTGCGACTCAAAATCCCCGACACTATGCAAGTTCACCCGGTAATCCATGTCAGCAGACTCAAGCACTACCAAGAGCATGGAGAGAACTTCCCTGGCAGAGATGTCCCTCCTCCGCCTCCCGTTCAAGTGGAAGAATACACGGAGTACATCATCGAGGACATCCTCGGCCATCGTTGATGAGGCAAGAAGATAGAATATCTCGCAATGTGGCACGGTTACAATGCCGCGCACAACAATTGGGAATGCTATGACAACATCCGAGGCATCGATCATCTCATCGACGGTAACTATTGCCATCACCGGGCCATATCTGTACGCGCGCCAGGACGTCGTGACTAAATGGTGGAGGAAATGTTATGTACTAGACGTACACGACTCCCTAATCTCTTGGAATGGGCATTTATGTTATTATACAAATAGCCCATCACGTCGCGAGAACCACGATACTTCCTTTGACGGTCGAGGGCAGACCGGCCAACTGCCTCGTCCTCAGTGGATAATCCCAAACTTTCCGACAACTTCGACCACTCTCGCGAACCTACCATTAAAAGTGTCACGACCTTTCGGTCGACATCTCGACGCACCAATTCAAATATGGATCGATATAGATGCATCTCGCGTCTTCATCGTCGATTCTCCAAGAACCCCGACTTCTCGGCGGACCTTCTCGAATCCAATCACTCATAAAGCGACTCTGCTAGCGTCGCTCGACAATCAACCCAACGACCCCGAATATGCCTCATACGTAACTCCACACTTGTATAGATCTGTTCGATCATTTCGACACTTGTCATTGAAGTACACTTACTACTAATTATAAATTGCTCAAGTGTCCCCAATTCTAAATCGTGTTTTACCTCGTAACTTTAACGTGTTCACCATCTACGCTCCGGTCAGTATAACAACATGTGATTCTTAAAAAAAAGATTAATCGCTCAATCTCGATTCTCGCCAAGGCGGGAGTGACACATCAACCCCCTCGCTCTTTGATTGGCGACTTGCGTCGTCGATCAGGCATGGCCATCAAAATGGGTATGGCATTTCCTATGTCTAAATGTTCGGAAAAGGCATGTTTAACATTAAATTCACAGATATGCGATGCATGTGTTGACGTTTCGCGGATATTTGAGCTAAAATGCCTTAGAGAAAATCACTTGCCAGATGTCGTAGCGCTTTGGGCGAGATACAGCGATGCACAGATATCCCATTGCAAAAATGTATGAACTGCATGCCCCCCAAACCCCAGACGTAACGCCATGCTACCTAGTACGGCGCTGTTTGAAACAGTTTCGTGAATGATTGAAACTCAAGGAGCACATTTGACGCATAACTGGGTCAGCGATTGGACAGAGGGAGGAACGAGTGGCTAACAGTACGCACTGAAACGGCCGCCGTCTTGAATTCTAATCTGAAGTCCACGGTGAGCTGGAGCAGAGTTTTGATGCCTTTCTGTGCTACATGCGACTTGCGACGCGGAAATCCGGCTCTACTGTGAAAAGTCGACCGGTTGACTTTGTGGGCCCAAAGGGGCCCTCAAGTCAACGCCTCACAACCCTCCGTAGGACGGAAAGTTGGGGTTTTGAAGGTCAGAGTCATCGATCCTCACCCGATTGGCGACCAACCTCATGAGGAAATCCATGGCGTTGGACCACACGACCGGTCTTCCTCGCCACTGACTAACAGCTTCTAGCAAACGGGACACGTTGTTGAGCCGCGTGTAGTTCCGACTGCAATAAATCTCCTTGCATTATGCTTTTGGGCAGCGGAGTCCCAATGGCGTTGCAGCATGTGCTGCACGCGTCATGTAGCAGCGTTGGCTGGAACTACGCCGTCTTCTGGCGAACCTAGCACACACCCTCTCGCACGTAATTTCTCCACCTTGGCGTGGGCTTGCGCCGTCAATGATGCGAATGGTGTTTATAGAGTCTCCAAATGGTAGTTGTGCAACATGCTGAGCATTCATGCCACCAAGGTGGCGTGCACGGATGCAGCTGGCGTGAGCAAGTGTGGAGGCAGTTGTCTGTAGACAGCGATGTAGCTCAGTGTTGAGAACGTGCTCTACTCTGGCTGTACGGTGTCCATTTCGACATCTTTTTAACTTCTCGTGCCTGTGGCTGCCTCGTCCTCTCCTCCTGTCGGCTTCTACTTTGGTCACGTGGCTGGGTTTCCTGGGGGCATGTCGGGAAAGTCGGGCAATTGCTGGTTGTTGCTGATTGTGCGGGTCCACGCTGCTCGCAGCCTCTAGTTGAAAAAATAGCGGTGTGAGGCATCCTCTGGGCTGCGGAGGCGGGCAGATGATTATGGCGTCGCTAGACAGCAGAGCCGCAGCGGGAAATTGTTGTGTGCGACGGAACGCAGGGTTCCTTGCACGCAGTCAGATTGTCCTCAACAAGGATCATGTAGGCCCAGCCTCTGTCAAATTTTCTCTGCGGGGAGTGCCCAGCCGAAATGGCCAGGCAAGGGTTTGGCCTCATCCGCCAGCCTCTATCGGCCCTTGGTCACTGTCGGGGACCTTTTTAGGCGCACGTGGCCTCATAGCTCTTGGCGTTGAGCTTGGGCATGCAGTGGTTATCGAGGGCCACTGCTCACTTGGCAGAGCTTGGGTTGGTCGTTGCCTCGTGATACCCTTGTGAAGCCAAAGCTATTTTTGGACCTCTGCCGTCACTTTGTGTGTGGTCCTACTGGCCGTCGCAGCTGGGGAATCTCAAGCCCATGGGGCTCGTGACCATGTATGCAAATCACGCTGTCTGCTGTTTGCTCGCCTTGGTGTTGTCCTGGCAGGATTCTCATGTGGGAGGATGGTATTTGTCCCTTAGCTCCAAGTGCAAAGCAGGGGACATCGGTGTGCGGATGGAGAGCCTGCAAATGGTGTCCGGCTGTGTGGTGAAGATGGCGTACCATGTCTACACCATGGGATACGGGTAAGTTGTGCCTCTTTTGCTCTCTCTGGGCCCATCCACCACCTGTCCTGCTGGTTTTGGTTTTGGTCTTGGTGTTGGTCCCAAAGGGATTTCTTGCCTGGATTTGTCTCTCCTGCTGGAGGGACAGGTTCTGGCGAGCTTTGTTGCATTGGGGCCACTCGCGGTCTTTCTTTGGCTCGTGCCAACGCTAGTGCTTGTTTGTGTGTGGTGTGTTGCGCGTACAGAGTGGTGGGCCGCGTTGCACTGATGGGCACACACCAGTGGGTGTTTGCACCGCCATTTGCGAGCGTGGAAACTGTCGGAGGAGATCAAGCCTCTTCTTTCGCGATTCTACGGCAAGCTGGAGGGAGGGTGGGCATGGGAAGGTTCCCAGGTGGACCTGAGAAAGTAAGCAGCCTCGAATGATGTGGGAAGGCTGGGGGGCATCTTTCCTTTTTATCTCTTCCGTTGTGAGCTCTGCATTCTTGTACCGAGCACTTTGCGAAGCAATCTTGTTCTTCAGGCATTCCTGTTGCACAACATTCATGCTTCCTTCCTAGATAGTACTAGCCTCTGGTTCATGGCTCTTGTCCAAGGGTTGTTTCCGAGTGTGCTAGTTCATCTCCCACTACTCTCCTACATTGGTTGCTGAATTAATAGCAGCCTTCTCTCTTGCTTGTTCTGTTCATGGACATCGGTGTTGGGCATGTGCGTGTGCAGTATCTTGCTGGATGGGAGGCGCGGTTTTAGGGAGGCATCAAAGTAAGAATTGTCGCACAAGGATGTGAAGTGCAGCTGATGGAATCGTTTTTTGGTCTGCCTCTTGGAAGCCTACAGGCAATGTTGAGGATGAGCGAGGGGGTGGAGCTGCACTGAGTTGTATGTGTGTGTGTGTGTGTGTGTGTGTGTGTGTGTGTGTGTGTGGGTGTGTGAGAGAGAGAGAGAGAGAGAGACGGAGAGAAAGAGAGAGAGAGAGAGATGGAGGAGAGCAGGAGAGAATATGTTTGTGTGTGTGTTTGTCGACTCTTTTTCGGCAGGGTAGTCTCAGACCCAGCTTCCTTTGAGGACCAGATGCTCCGCATGAGCTTAGGATTGAGGGAAGATTCCTTGTCACCATCGGTCAAGCAAGCTCTCCCAGCACCTCTGCCAATTGCAAAGCCACCAAAGTGGTTCGAGACCGACCCTCCTGCCTACCGACAGGAGGAAAGCTACACCATCTGGGAGTCGCGGTTCCGCATGCGGGCTGTCAGCGAGGGGGTTTACCTGTACTTCACCAGTCCGTATCAGAAAACAGACTTCCAACAGATGACAACCGCCACGTGCGTCGCCTATGGTCTCCTTAAGGCCATCCTAGAGGAGTAAGCCCTCGACTTCAAACCCTCCCTTGGTGACCCCCGCACCGGCACTGAGGTTGATCCACGTGGTGCCTGGAAGCTGGCAACCACCCTCTTCGAAGGGTGCGACCATGGAAACAACATCACAGTACCTCTCAGGCTTCAAATCACTACGACAGGGTGCACATGAGACCCCGGCTGACTATTGGCGGTGAGCGATGCGGCCGTATAGGACCCTTGGGAAGAATGGGCCGGGTCAACTCATGGCGTAGAACACCATCCGGATTTTTATTGGGCACGAGTAGACAAAACCCTTCAACAACTTCAGCGTTGAGATCCTCCAGGAGATGGCCAACGGAAGATTCCTTCTGTCATGGGCCACAGAGCATTGCCTACACATGGCAGGAGTTAGAGTAGCAAATGGCGCCCGTCAAGGTGCATCAACTGCATTTGTCACAGCAAGCCAGGAAGCACGCATCATGCCCTCCTCCTCCCACCAGTCATTGCAGCCAACAAAAGCAAGTGTAGCAGTGTTTGGCACGATGGCAACAGTTTAGGGAAAGAAGGCAAGGAACAACGGGCGGGGCGGCAAGGATGCAAAGGGGCAAGAAACTCTACAACCGACCCCAGGACGACAGTGGGAGTGCTACAACTGCGGTGGAGCACACTGCTAAATGGAGTGCAAACTCCCTAAGAACTGGACGAACATTGCATAAGGCCTATAGAAGGCGCTCCATCAGCGTGAGGATGCCTCCTCACATTCCACAGAAACGACCGATCCGTCGCCCACATTAGCAACCGATGCAGCCACAAACGATGCCGACAACCTGTCACCTATGGAGTAGCAGCTTGCGATGCTGGCCCAAGACATGGCTGAGCTCCGCCAGCTCCTCCGACTCACCAATTAGGGAGGTGGGAGTGCATTGACTGAGCCGAGGGGTCCCACTGTTAGGTCTATCGAGTTCGTAGTATGCAGTGGGGATGGGGGCGGTGGGGCACAATATGTTATTGAGTCTGTGGAGTCGTTCGTCGCACGCGCGGATGCTGGTTTGTCCGCTGCCTTTGCCGCTGTTTGCACAGGTCACAGTGACCTGGTATGGCTTGATGAGTCGCAAGCACATGTTGCTTTTGTAACTCAGAAGCCATCTACTAAGCAACCTGTATCCACTCTTTGTATTGAAGGCAGTTGTTCTGTCACTTCCCCAGAGCGTGTGACGGACGCCACCTGGATCTTAGATCTAGGTACAACCCATCATATGACATGTTGTCGCTATTGTTTGTTGTGCTTGGTCCTATTGGCTCTGTGCGGTCTGTGCAGACGGCTGCTGGGCATGAGGTTCCAATCCAGGGTGAGGGTGTGGTGTAATTGTATGGGCTGTCACGGCCATTGTACATCTCAAACGTGCTATATGTGCCTGATCTAGAACTCAGTTTGCTGTCTAGATGTGCCTGCACACGGATAAGTCTGAGTGTTGCATTCACTGGTGAGGATGCCACCGTGTCCGTCTGTGCTACCGTTGAAGTAGTACTACGTGGCAAGGTAGTTGGAGACTTGTACCATGTCTCTAACTGCCACGCATCCACCCCCATCTCCCAATCCACTGTTGCACGAGTGTTTGTAACAGGCACACTGTCGTCTGAGCACCAGCGTCTGCTACATAGACACGTGTGTCATGTCCACTTAGATGCTATCAATCACCTGGTTTGCACACAACTCACGCTCAGTCTTGACGCGACATCCTTTGAGGCGCCACCTAAGACCAATTGCCTACAGTGCATCCAAGGTAAGATGCATCGTGCAACGTACCCTCTGTCTGACTCACGGGCTTTGAAGCCCCTTAAGATGGTTCACTCTGATCTCCTATGACCTCTCCCTGTGAAGTTCCAAAACGACAGATGATGGTCATCCTAACGATCACAGATTATTTTACCCACATGCGGTGGATCTTTAGTTTGTGCCTAAAAAGCAATCCTACGCTCGCTGTGCCTACGTAGCTTGTTATGGCCGAACGCGAGTCTGTGGATACCCTCCAAAACTTTCGCTCTGACCGGGCCGGTGAGTTCATAAAGGACCTACACCAGTATTTTGCCGAAGTGGGAGTGTTTCACAACCTCTCCGCCCCCGCCACACCCTAGCAAAATGGCGTGTCTAAGCGTTGGAACCGCACCATGGAGGATGCGGTTTGCTCAATGCGCATGGAGAGTCGTATGCCAGAAACGTTCACCTTTGAGGGCATGGCCTTCATGACATGGGTTTGGAGCTAGATCCCTCGCGGCTCCCTCCTTAACACACACACACTGTACCAATTGTGGTACGGGCGTCGTGCCGACCTCCAGCTCGCGCGTGTTTGAGGATCCATTGCCTATGTGTGGTTAGTACTAGAATGACAAGGGTCCAAGTTCTCCTTCTGTGGTTGCATCTGCGTATTTGTGGGCGTGGCTCCCCGCTCCAAGGCCTGGCGCTTCTAGGACCCCAGTCGGCGGTGCATTGTCGAGTCCAGAGACTCGCTGTTCTTTGAGTACCTCTCCTTCCGTGATCTACCTATTAGTGGAATCCCGTAGTCACACTCCCCTGGGTGTGATACGGTCCCTCGTGCGGGGGAGGGTGGGCTGACCATTGATGCTCTCCCGGTCATCCTGGACGCTACTGGTCCGTCCCACACACCAGTTGACTCGCTTGTGACATCCACATCACCTGCATTGTCTCCACCGTCTCTCTCGCCTATGAACCCTGTGTTGTCATCTCCTCCTTCCTTCTCGACACCTGCGTCACCTACTGAGTCCCTTGTGCTACACGTGTCATTTGCACTTGTATCACCGGCAGAGGCCCCTGTATTGTGTGCGGCGTTGCCACTTACGTTGCCTGTGCGGCCAGACGAGTCACCTGGGTCATCTCTTGTCGACGCACTTGCCCCACCAAGCGCGTTTCCAGTCGTGCCGGTGCCTGGTGCACGTCCACCTCCTATCCCAGTTGCGTCGTCACCAGAGCCATACCGAAGAGGTGGGGACGGGCGTCTTCGCCCACGCCCTACTCGTAGCGTGCGTAATGGGGACCCCGACACGAGGGCCCTAGGCCTTAGTGCATAAGGTCTCACCAAATTCCACCCCTGACTGATACAGGCCTCGCGCTCCTTGCTCACGAGCGTCGACTTGTAGTCGACTCCGAAAGCCTATGGTCACAGTTGGCCCTCCATTTGTGGCTTATGATTTGGCCACAAGCAGCGGAGCTGCGATGGTCCCAGACTCCAGTGTAGTGGGAGTGACGCCAGATCCAAGCACAATGCGTCAAGCCCTGGCCAGTCCCGATGCGGCACTCTGGCACGCAGCGTGCGAGGCTGAGATTGCGACCATGGATGCACACTAGGTTTTTTACCTTGTAGACCTGCCGTGAGGACAGAAGGCCGTTCATGCCAAGTGGGTCTTACGGAAGAAGCTTAAGCCAGAAAACTCGGTCAACCGCTACAAAGCACGAAGGGATTCTCTCATGTAGAAGGGATTGACTTCACTGACACCTTCACACCAGTTGGATGCACGACCACAGCCTTAGGCTTGCTATCCCATGTAGCCCAACACGACTGGGAACTACATCAGATGGATGTCAACAACGCATTTCTGCATGGAAAGCTGGACAAAGAGATCTACATGGCCCAACCCCTTGGGTTCGAGGATGACATTGGGTGGGTGTGGCGGCTGCGGAAGGCATTGTACGGCGTGAAGCAGTCGCCTAGGTGCTGGAACAAAGAGATCACTGGCTCCTACGAGCCGGCTATGTTTAGAGCGCGGCGGGCCCATTGCTCTTTCTCTCCCCAACTCCTACCCACTCGAGGCCATCCTCTTCTACGTTGACGACCTTCTGATTGCTTCATCTGACGAGTTATGGTTAATCACCTCAAATTCACGCACTTGTCGATCAGTGTATCAAAAAGTACATTCCTGCATGTGAACAATTTTCGCAAAACATCCACATGAACGCATGTTAGCAAAGCCCACATGTACATTCCTTGTATAGAATGAAGATTGAAATAGGCTCCATGTGATTTTCAGTAGTTTCTATGAACCATCCATATCCACTTGTTCGTTTACTTCCCAATACACTTGTTCATACACAGTATCACAGGTCAGGCAATTGGTCATATATGCGTCCGATCTAAAGGCTGTCGAGGCAGCCAAGGGAGTGCTACAGCCGACATATAAAATGAAAGACCTGGGAGGGGCTGCATTTTTTCTAAGCATACAGATTGTGCGTGATCGCGCTTCGTGGACACTCATGGTCCATTAAGAGCGGTACGCTGTCACTCAAGGGAGTGTTTTGCCGAGCTACTTAGCGGTGTGTGCACGGCATCAACTCCGATCACTCATGATGGCCAGGACGCTTTGAAGGTCATCGATCCAGCAGAGCTGGGGGAGCAAGTCGACCTGACCCTGTACTTGCGAGTCATTGGCTCGCTCATGTACCTAGCCACGATGACACAGCCGTACATAGTCTTCACTTTCAACCTGCTTGTGCAGTTCTCACAAGCACCGCGTAGGCGGGTTCTTGAGGCTGTAGTCCGGTGCGTGCGGTACGTCGTGTCCACCACCCACATTGAACTTCACTACCATGGGTAGGCCTCCTTTGTGCTCTACGTGTACACAGACAATGACTGGGCATGGAGCAAAGACGACAATAGTCGAACTGGCTACATCTTCCTCATTGGAGGAAGTGACGTCTCGTGGCGCAGCGGCAAGCAGGGCTGCATCGCTTGTAGCACCGCCGAAGTAGAGTATGTAGCTCCGGGTGCAAGCACGACCGACAGTGTGTGGTTAGTGCGTCTATTGCGTGAACTACGTCAGCCCGTGTCCCCTGTTGTGCTTTGACATGAAAAGGAAGAGCATAAAGGCCATCACGGAGAACTCCAGTGTGTTCCATGTGCGCACGAAGCACATCAACATCGAATACCATTACATCGGAGATCCAGTGGATCGAGGTGATATTCAGGTCATGTGGGTCGACACCGACTCACAGCGGGCTAATTTCTTGACAAAGGCCATCAGCCATATGAATTTTCTTTTGGGCTGTACATTATGTGGAATTGCACCCTGCCTATGCTGTTGAGTGACCTCTGTTCTTGTGTTGTATCTATCGTCGGTCACCATCGTTGTGCCTGTGACGTTGTTTGCATCGGTGTTGTTATGTTTGTGGACATGTTCGCCATGTGGGCATGGGGGAGTGATATTGTGTACATAGCTTACTGTGACCTCTCGGCTCACGTCCATTGCCTTGCAGAACCCATATGAGACGGAGGACATTGAAGACTAGGGAGCAAACGCGAGTCCGGTAGCTGCCGAGCAACAATGACTAGCCACCGGATACACACTCACCTTCACCATGCGTGCTAGATTCCCTTTCTAGAGTGCTTGTACTTTGTCTAAAAAAATCCACTTCTATACTTGTTCATGTTTGAGCTGTGGTAGTTTGGTGACCTAGTTTGGTGCTATCCGTGGACAAGTGGTAGTTTGGTTAGGCACAGTTTAGGACCAATCTCAGTTTGCGGGCATGTAGGACGCGAGAGGGCTTATGCCCGTGTATTTCCAGTGAGCGCCGGTGAGCTCCAACTCACCGGCCGTCGGGTGGGCTCGGATAGCGAGCTCCACCCCGTAGCTCGTTCACAGGCTCTTTCTACTCTTACTCTTGTTGTACAACTCTGTTTTGACTTCTGTCTGTTTCATTGAAACAACAGAGTTGACCTCCACAAAACTATGTAAGGGGAGAGGGACGTGTCCAGTCTGTTTGCTACGACAGCAGAATTCAACTTTCAACGGTGTTTTATCCTCAAACCGACGGTTAAACCAAGCAGACAAATCAGACGCTCTAACAGCTTCTACGAACTCTATGCAAACCTCACGAGACGGATTGGTTAGTTTCCACTGCAATGGGTACAACCCCATTTGAAGTAGTGTATGGAAAACTTCTTGCCACACCAGCTGGAGTACAAAGTCGCAGCAACATTCACGCGGTCGACGTTCAATGCCAAGTCTTCACCACCATGTGGGAAGAAACACGACAGACTCGCGAAAACGCAAGGAGTGATGAAGCGAGCAGACATCACAACGACATCTTCGCTACTGGCGACAAAGTCCTTAGCACAGCAAACATCAAGCTCCAAGGATCCGACTATTCGAAGCTCAAACCCTGATGGTTGGGCCGTTCGAACTCGAGCGCATGCAAGTTCTTGTGGGTGCGCGACTCAAAATCCGCGACATTATGCAAGTTCACCCGGTAATCCATATGAACAGACTCAAGCACTACCAAGAGCATGGAGAGAACTTCCTTGGCAAATATGTCCCTCCTCCGCCTCCCGTTCAAGTGGACAAATACACGGAGTACGTCATCGAGGACACCCTCGGCCATCGTCGATGAGGCAAGAAGACTGAATATCTTGTCATCTGGCACGGTTACGACGCCGCGCACAACAGTTCGGAATACTACGACAACATCCAAGGAATCGGTCATCTCATCGACGGTAACTACCACCGTCACCGAGCCACATCTGTACGCGCGCCAAGACGTCGCGGCTAAAAGGTGGGGGAAGTGTTTTGTACTAGACATACACGAGTCCCTAATCTTTCGGAGTGCGCATTTCGGTTATTATACAAATAGCCCATCATGTCGCGAGAACCGCGATATTTACTTTGACGATCGAGGGCAGACCGGCCAACTGCCTCGTCCTCAGTGGATATTCCCAAACTTTCCGAAAACTTCGACCACTCTCGCGAACCTCCGATTAGAAGTGTCACGACCTTTCGGTCGACTTCTTGATGCATCGATTCGAAAATGGATTTATAAAGATGCATCTCGCATCTTCAGCGTCGATTCTCCAAGACCCCCGACTTCTCGATGGACCTTCTCGAATCCGATCACTCACGAAGCGACTCCGCAAGCGTCGCTCGACAATTGACCCAACGACGCCGTCTATGCCTCATTCGTAACTCCACACCTGTATGTATCTGTTCGATCAGTTTGACACTTGTCACTGAAGTACACTTACCACTTATTATAGATTTCTCAAGTGTCCCCAATTATAAGTCGTGTTTTTCCTCGTAAATTTTACGTGTTCACCATCTACTTCCGATCGGTGTAACAACATGTGAGTCTTAAAAAAACAAAAAAAGAGTAATCGCTCAATCGCGATTCTCGCCAAGGCAGGAGTTAAACATCAACCCCCTCGCTTTGCTTGATTGGCGACTTGCGTTGCTGATTGGGCATGGCCATAAAAATGGGTAGGGCGTTTCCTATGTTTAACTCTTTGGAGAAGGCATGTTTAATGTTCTATTCACGGATATGTGATGCTTATGTTGACGTTTCGTGGACATATGAGCTATAACGCCATAGAGAAAATCACTTTCCAGATGTTGTAGCGCTTCGGGCGAGGAACGTCGGCGCACAGATATCCCGTTGCAAAAATGTACGAACTGCATGCCTCCCAAACCCTAGACGTAACGCCATGCTGCCTAGTACGGCGCTGTTTGAAACTGTTTCGTGAATGATTGAAACTCAAGGAGCACATTTGACGCATAACTGGGTCAACGATTGGACAGAGGGAGGAACGAGTGGCTAACAGTACGCACCGAAACGGCCGCCGTGCTGAATTCTAGGGCGCGGCTGGTAAACGCCGAAACGGCCGCCGTCTCAACGATGGATTCCAGCGATGGGCAGTCGGTCCTGTCCGCGGTGTTTCAGATTTGAAGTCGTACACGTAGGGTCGCTCGCCCCTCAACGTCGATCCGTCCGGAAAGACCTCTTTCTTACCTTGTTCAGCGATCCTTGCGGGCCCCACGCGGCGCACGAATGGCTGAACAGAATCTTCCCAACAATCCCAGTTTTCACAAATCACGTGTGAGCGTCCATTGTTGGAAGCTCGATGCTCGTCCACAGTTGGGAAGAGGGTACATCCGGACCTGACCGCCTGCACCGTTCTTCTGACCGGCGGTGACTATGATTGACAGGTATGGGAGGTGTGTGGACTATGAAAGTCCTCCAACAAAAGGTGCGACGAACTGTCCGATGGCGTTCAACGATGGATTCCAGCGTTTACCAGCCGCACCCCTAGTCTGTAGTCCACGGTGAGCTGGTGCGGAGTTTCGATGCCTTTCTTCGCTACATGCGACTTGCGACGCGGAAATCCGGCTCTGCTGTGCAAAGTCGACTGGTCGACTTCGTGGGCCCAAAGGGGCCCTCAAGTCAACGCCTCACAACCCTCCGTAGGGCGGACGGTTGGGGTTTCGAAGGTCATGAGGAATTCCATGGCGTTGGACCACAAGACCGGTCGTCCTCGCCTCTGACTAACAGCTTGTAGCGAACGGGCACGTCGTTGAGCCGCGTGCGGTTCCGACTGCAATTAATCTCCTTGCGTCGGGCTTTTGGGCAGCTGAGCCGCGATGGCGTTGCAGCAGGTGCTGCACGCGTCATGTAGCAGCGGTGGCTGGAACTACGCCGTCTTCTGGCGAACCAAGCAGACACCCTCTCGCACGTAATGTCTCCACCTTGGCGTGGGCTTGCGTCGTCGATGATGCGAATGGTGTTGACAGAGTCTCCGACTGGCAGCTGTGCAGCCTGCTGAGCATTCATGCCGCCAAGGTGGCGTGCAGGGATGCAGCTGGCGTGAGCTGGCGTGGCGTGTGGAGGCAGTTGTCTGTAGACAGAGATGTAGCTCAGCGTTGAGAACGTGCTCTACTCTGGCTGCACGGTGTCCATTTCGACATCTTTTTACCTTCTCCTGCCTGTGGCTGCCTCGTCCTCTCCTCCTGTCGGCTTCTACTCTGGTCACGTGGCTGGGTTTCCTGGGGGCATGTCGGGAAATTCGGGCAATTGCTGGTTGTCGCTGATTGTGCGGGTCCACGCAGCTCGCAGCCTCTAGTTGACAAAATAGCGGTGTGAGGCGTCCTCTGGGCTGCGGAGGCGGGCAGATGATTGTGGGGTTGTTGGTCAGCAGAGCCGCAGCGGGAAAGTGCTGTGAACGCGGGGTTCCTTTCACGCAGTCAGATTGTCCTCAACAAGGATCATGTAGGCCCAGCCTCTGTCAAAATTTCCCGCGGGAGTGCCCAGCCGGAATGGCCAGGCAAGGGTTTGGCCTCATCCGGCGGCCTCAATCGGCCCTTGGTCACTGTCGGGGACCTTTTTAGGCGCACTTGGCCTCATAGCTCTGGGCGTCGAGCTTGGGCTTGCAGTGGTTGTGGAGGGCCACTGCTCACTTGGCAGAGCTTGGGTTGGTCGTCGGTTGGTGATACCCTTGTGAAGCCGAAGCTGTTTTTGGGCCTCTGCCGTCACTTTGTGTGTGGTCTTACTGGCCGTCGCAGCTGGGGAATCTCAAGCCCATGGGGCTCGTGACCACGTGTGCGAATCACGCTGTCTGCTCTTTTCTCGCCTTGGTGTCGTCCTGGCAGGGTTCTCATGTGGGAGGACGGTATTTGTCCCTTAGCTCCAAGTGGCGAAGCAGGGGACAGCGGTGTGCGGATGGAGAGCCTGCAAGCGCTGTCCGGCTGTGTGGTGAAGATGGCGTACCATGTCTACACCATGGGAGAAGGGTAAGCTGTGTCTCGTTTGCTCTCTCTGGGCCCATCCACCACCTGTCCTGCTGCACACGTCCTCTTGCAGTTCTGGTTTTGGTTTTGGTCGTGGTGTTGGTCCCAAAGGGATTTCGTGCCTGGATTTGTCTCTCCTGCTGGAGGGACAGGTTCTGGCGAGCTTTGTTGCATTGGGGCCACTCGTTGTCTCTGTTTGGCTGGTGCCAACGCTAGTGCTTGTTTGTGTGTGGTGTGCTGCGCGTACAGAGTGGTGGGCCGCGTTGCGCTGATGGGCACACACCAGTGGGTGTTTGCACCGCCATCTGCGAGCGTGGAAACAGTCGGAGGAGATCCAGCCTCTTCTTTCGGGATTCTACGGCGAGCTGGAGGGAGGGTGGGCATGGGAAGGTTCCCAGGTGGACCTGAGAAAGTAAGCAGCCTCGAATGATGTGGGAGGGTTGGGGGGCAGCTTTTCTTTTTCTCTCTTCCGTGGTCTGCTCTGCATGTTTGTACCAAGCGCTTTGCCAAGCAATCTCGTTCTTCAGGCATTCCTGTTGCGCAGCATTCATGCTTCCTTACCAGATAGTACCAGCCTCTGGTTCATGGCTCTTGTCCAGGGGTGGCTGCCGAGTGTGCTAGTTCATCTCCCACTACTCTCCTGCATTCGTTGCAAAATTAATAGCAGCCTTCTCTCCTGCTTGTTCTGTTCGTGCACATCGGTGTTGGGCATGTGCGTGTGCAGTATCCTGCTGGATGGGAGGCGCAGTTTCAAGCAGGCATCAAAGTAAGCATTGTCGCACAAGGATGTGCAGTGCAGCTGATGGAATCGTTTTTTGGTATGCCTCTTGGAAGCCTGCAGGCAATGTTGAGGAAGAGCGAGGGGGTGGAGCTGCACTGAGTTGTATGTGTGTGTGTGTGTGTGTGTGTGTGTGTGTGTG
>SZWC01002347.1:44408-58120 GCA_023375785.1 Penium margaritaceum | reverse complement strand
CTGCTGCTTCTGCTGCTGCTGCTGCTGCTGCTGCTGCTGCTGAAGTTGCTGCAAATGTGGTTGCGGCTGCGCTTGGAGCTGCCCTTGGTCCTGTAGCTGCTGACGGGTTGAAGGCAGTGTGGGCTGCTGCACCGGCACCACCTGTGGCTCATACCCCACCTGCTGCCTGGCTTTCGACGAGGGGTGCTGCTGCTGCTGCTGCACTAGCGGTGGCTGCTGCACCTGTGGTTGCAGGCCAGAGGGCAAGTGAGAAGGCTGTTCTGGCTGGGACTGCTGAGGCGGCTGCTGCTGCTTTGGCTGCAGCAACGTGTGCACCTGCACATGCGTCGCATCTGGCTCTTTCCTCCCGCCTGCTCCACTGTGTGGCTTGGGCTGGCTGGCGGGCAGTGGCGAGTACTCAACTCTCCGT
Source organism: Penium margaritaceum (assembly GCA_023375785.1). Taxonomy (NCBI): domain Eukaryota; kingdom Viridiplantae; phylum Streptophyta; class Zygnematophyceae; order Desmidiales; family Peniaceae; genus Penium; species Penium margaritaceum. The sequence continues at coordinate 57,711 of SZWC01002347.1, read as the reverse complement.
GGCACTTGCGACTGCACCTCAACTTGTGCCAGCATCTGCACTTGCGACCCACCCACTGCCAGATCCATCGTCGCCGACTGCTTCCTCTGTGGAGGCCCTTGCTCCGCCCTCCCAAGCCGCTGTGAATCTGGCTGCTGCCGCTGTTTCTGCTGCTGCTGCTGCTGCAGAGTTTGTGCTGCAGCTGGGCTTTTTCCTTGTGAAACTGCAGCAGCAGGTGCAACGACGCCTGCTGAACCTGCTACCACTGTTGGCGGTTCGTCCGCCTCCTTCTGCTGCTGCACTGCCAAATCCTGCACAACACCATGGGCATAGACCGAGGCGGGTCGATACATGCCTCTCGCCTCTAAATTTGTCGCAAACGTTGGCTCAACCCCTCTGCTCTGCCCTTGCCTCCTTGCGCCTTCTCCTGTTGCTCGCTGTCGAGCCAACGTCACCCCCACTCCCCCTCCTCCTCCTCCTCCTCCTCCTCCCCCTCCTCCTCCACCATCCCCAGCATCAAACGGATACGGATCCACAGCGACAGGAGCACGACCTGCCACGACTGCGTCCCTCTGCAGCTGCGATGCACTACACTCCATCCACGCAGCGACCGTACCACTGCCCGCAACTCGCCCGTTGCAGGATTCTCGCCACTGCTGCTGCTGCTGTTGCTGCTGCTGCTGCTGCTGCTGCTGCTGCTGCTGCTGCTGCTGCTGCTGCTGCTGCTGCTGCTGCTGCTGGGGCTTCTGCTGCGCCGAAGATCCCCTGTTGCGCTCATCCCCTGCCCGCACGTGCACAGGGCTGTTGGCGGCCTTCCCCTTTGCACTAGCGCCAACGCTCGCCCCTGCAGAGGCACCTACCAAACGAGGCTTGCCAGGGAGCGGCTGCAACTGCAGCTGCGGCACAACCTCCTGGAGGCCGTGGGACTGGCTACCGGTTTGGATGACGCTGACGTTGGCGTGCGCAGCCGTTGCCGCGGTTCCCTTGTCCTTGTCCTTGTCCGCTGCGCTCGTCTCTTGAGAGTATCCTCCCTTCACTTTCTCCGCCTGCACTCCGGAGGTCGCACCCACCGCGCTAGTGTCCACAGCGCGGAGCCGTGCCGAACCCTGTCTGCCTCTACCTCTTCCCCTCCCTCTGCCTCTGCCTTCGCCCTCACCCGCGAGCGGTCTGCCCGCGCCGCCATCCAACGGCAGCATCGGCGGCGGCCGCTGGTGGTGTGGATGGGTGTGCCTTGCTTCCAACAGTTGATGCTCTCGGTTCATCTTCGCTCTGCGCTGCTGNCTTGTCCTTGTCCTTGTCCGCTGCGCTCGTCTCTTGAGAGTATCCTCCCTTCACTTTCTCCGCCTGCACTCCGGCGGTCGCACCCACCGCGCTAGTGTCCACAGCGCGGAGCCGTGCCGAACCCTGTCTGCCTCTACCTCTTCCCCTCCCTCTGCCTCTGCCTTCGCCCTCACCCGCGAGCGGTCTGCCCGCGCCGCCATCCAACGGCAGCATCGGCGGCGGCCGCTTGTGGTGTGGATGGGTGTGCCTTGCTTCCAACAGGTGATGCTCGCGGTTCATCTTCGCTCTGCGCAGCTGCTGCTGCTGCTGCTGATGATGATGATGATGATGATGATGATGATGATGATGATGCTGTGTCTGTTGTCTCGCCGCGGCACTGCCTCGCGCCCGCGCGGCGCACAACCCCGATGATCTTGCTACGTCCAAACGGTCGGCGGACGGGCTGCACAGGCCGCAGACGTTACGGTGTCAAAGTGTGCACGCTCGCCGCACAGATGGTGGTTCAGCCACTGCGCTGTCAAAGCGGTGCAGTGGCGTGCGCAGGGCGGATGCGAGTGCGAGAGAGCACGGCGACGTTACGAACGCAGGACGAGGAGCGAAGTGGCGGTAGGCGATCGGTGGGAAGGGCCGGCGACGAAAGGAGCTCGGCGCTTCCCCGCTGGAACCGGCTGGCCTGGCCATCGCCCTCCGACGGAAAAATCAGTTTTTCGCTCTCCTCCTTGCCGTCTCCAAGGGAAGGGAGACGGCAGATGGTCGCGAGCTTCTACGAGGGAACGGAAACGACGAGGGTACCGAGGGAACGAAGGATTTCACAGAGGGGCGCGAGTCGCTTCGATCGATCGGATTTGAAATAGAAATTCCCGCCAACAGCACCAACAGCACTGAAAACTTCACGGTGAGCAGAATCTTGTGCACAAGAAACCACATGGCAATGAGCCCAGAAACATCTTCGCTTCTTTTGGGTTACATGGTAACCTATTACAACCGGTTTGTGACCAAAAGATGCTTCAAGAAAATCTTGATTGGTGGATCAGTCATTTTTCTGCCACATCCACCAATCAGGGCGCAAGAATCAGTCGGGTTGTATGCCCCCCAGGTCCTCGGACGCCTAGTTGAGGTCGGCGTAGACAAAAAAGATCACGGACATCAACCTAGAATTCCGGACAGATCCTGGAAAGAACGGAATGAGCACTCTGACGCTAGGATAGAATGGTATGGAGTGTACGTTTAGGCCCTCCAGTCGCTCCCCCTTGGCCTCGCCCTGTGCTGTTTCACATAACTGGTCGTAATACTCAACTCTGGAACTCGTGAACCCGGCTTCAAGCAGGGTCAAAATGCAATTGAAAGAAAATAAAGTCAACCAACTTCATACAAGGAGATGAATAAATCAAACTATGCCTATAACTACGTCGTATTATTTCTTATAAAGTAAGGAAACATTCAATATTCATCCAAAATTCTGAAGGATGGTGTTTCATTAATCAAAGCTCGCAATAAAAGTGTAAAACTAGCATGATGAAAATACAAGAACAAGTTAATGTCATTCAAACAAATTAATCATTAGATTGAACCACGTTCATGAAAGAGATAAGAAATACCTTTTGAGGTTCTTGTTCAGTGTGTTGGTGAATTACTGTACATAATACTATACTCTCAAGCACATTCGTTCACTTTTTGGTTGTTTTTTTTTCGCTTTTGCATCCACAAAAGCTGGACAAAAATTTAGCGTAGCTTGATGTGGTTCATAAAGAGTTCGCCTAACCCATACACAATGGGCAACAAAAAATATAGTTTGAACAAATACGGGTGGCAGTTTGGCAGTCCATTAACAACCGGTTTTTGTTTCCATGGATGAAGTAAAATCTCATGGCAAACCTTCCATCATGTGGTCCAGGTTGCGGGCAATTATTTGGCCTCTTAAGAGATACCAATATGAGTGCTTTTGCTTGGTTACTATGTAACCCTATGCACACTTTGCGTGCAACACCTACCTCTTGTTTTACTTGCAAGTGCCAATCAAGATATGCATAGGTTACTAAAAGGGCATGATACCCATAAAACCCATAAACGGAAGGGGTGAGGAACGCCCTACCCGGCGACTTAAAAAATGAGTGTGTTCTGCCCACTCGCTTCACCATGCTCGATCAGCGGCATGCGCCGCTGATCGAGCATCGCGAGGTGGAGCATTTCGATCCCTAACGCGATTCTCGCTCCCACGCGAGAATCGCGATCGAGCAATTAGCTATCTGTCTCTTTTGTTTTTTACACGCAAACCCCCTAGTTTGATTTAGGGTTCTGTATGTTTTGCGCGGGCGGATCCCGCGCAAAATATAAAATCCTAAATCAAACTAGGGGGTTTGCGTGTAAAAAATAAACAAAGAGCTCATCGCTCGATCGCGATCGAGCGAAAATGCCCGTTTTCGAGTTTGAGCGGAGACGCTTGTTTTCTTTGTTCCTTTTCTCACTCGCAAACCATACAGATTTTCCATTCAAACCATAGTCAAAGCCTACCCCGAATTACATTCGGGGTTTAGGGTTTTATTCTTGCGCGGGCTCCTGCTGGGCCCCGCGGTAGAGGGGCCCAGCAGGTTCCCTGTCGACACATGGGGAGTCTCGGACCCCCCATGAGAACCATAGGCACCCCCCCCCCCGAACATTTACAAACCCCTCAAATGAGGGGTTTGTGAATGTTCGAAGCGAGTGATGATGTCATCGTGTCAACGCTGCATCGCATGAAGCGTCGACATGCTGCGTCTTCTCCCTGCTCGTGGGTATTTTGTCGATATACTCAGGTCAGTGGGTAGGGGAGTGTTATTCTTCTGAACGTCGGGTAGGGCATACACATAATCGAATTTCGTGGGTAATCCCTACATGTAAACATATTAAAAAACAAATATTAGTTGATTATTCCCTCTAATACTGGAGATTGAACTTCAATATCTAAGCAAAGATAGAACACTACCAATTTGCCCCTGTTTTCAACTATCCATAGTCAAATCAACCACACCTCTACAAATCATGTTTTATCCCGCCACGTTTGGATTTTTGTCCCTTATACAACAGAAGTTACAGACCTATATTTAAATGAGCCCACAAGGTTTCTAGTGTACAGAACATGTCTCCCAATCTTTTAACCTCCGAAAACAAAGGGTTTCTTTTGAAAAGACCACACTTCTCTTCCTAGGCCACGCGGTAGCGAGGATTTGGAGGAGAAATTGCAAGACGATGGTCGTAAATAAATCTCCAGCTGATCGATGACCAGCGCATCAAGTAGCAAATCAGAGCCCTCCATGGACCGTCGGTCATGGAAATGGGCATGATCAGTCTATATCCAATTATAGTTCCAAATGTGTCCAATGATCATCTCTTCATCTCGACGATGGAGTTTGACTTAGCGACTAGGGTCAAAGAGGGCGAGACGTTTTAAAAGTGGTGGCAGTAAAGAAATGAATGAAAGCTTATGGCCGGTCAAAGTGATTGTAGAGATGGGAATGACCGTATACTAGGCTTCTTCAAGGTCACATTCCATCTACGTTTTTGAAAAAAAACACCCGTCCCCTCTTCAACAACCCCATGTGCTTTAGAATCATGTAGAAGGAGGAGGCAATCACTGTCTTCCACTGCTCCATTGCAACTTCTGTACCTGGTTTAAGCCACCCGAACACAGTGCTCAAAGAAAGCTAGTCATAGACGGAGCATCCTTCTTGCGTGCAAAACGTCGACGGTAGATGCTTCTATGTTGCGTGCGCCGATGGATGACAGTTGAAGGCATTCAGTATGGTGGCAAAGTGGCCGCAGCCAAACCAATTGGAACACTGTCGTGTTTGGCATCCATTGTGAACGTGGAAGATGTCCCATTAAAAGCCTTGTTGTTGCCTGTAAGTACGAGGAACTCAAAGTCTATAAATTGATCACTCAACTGCAAATCAGTGATCTTTTCCATAGAAGGACAGACCGTTTCAATGAAGAATAGGTCTGGCCAGTGTGAACCATGCCAACCGGGAGGTGTCACAATGCTGCTGCCAAAAGAAGAAGGTGTGAAACGCCGAAGCGCTAAACCGAGGAACTAGAGGCAGATGAGAAATAGCGGCCACAACTTTTGCTCATATGGCTAAACGTCGCGTGTACAACAACGTGGTAGGGGAGAAGCAGCTGCCGTTGCCTTACGATGGCTTGTCATTTGGTTCCGGTGGTTGTAGAAGAAATAGAGGGTATTCTCAAAGATGATGTCACCTGGGGAGGCAAAGAAGGAGCAACTAGAATGGTAGATGGAGACACAATTGCTTATTAAAATGAATGGCTAGCACTGGCAATGAAGTTCGGCACATGGACAAATTTCTTCTTGCCAATACTATGTTGCAGCACATTGATGTGTGATGCACCAATGACCAATGGGACCCCTTTCCATATGAACGAGGGGCAATGGTGATGGTGCAGGCGAGCTGTATGTGTATCTGTATTCCGCAGTGTGATGCATGGCCTCTGCGTTGTCAAAGTTAATTGTAAGCGACTTGCATGGGTGGTCCACCTGCCGCTACGGAGGAGGCTTATGGGCTAGATGATAATGTCGTATTGCGTGCTTGGTACATCTGACTTTCTCTTCCGTGGACACATTAGCCACAAAATGGTCCATGGTAGCTGCTAGATCCAAGTGTAGGAGATGGATGAGGAGTGTTGACGCGGAATAAAGTGAGAACGGAGGAGTTGACAACGGAATATAGTTGCACTGTGATGCCCATCATCAACGCAGGAATACATTTTTGTGCACAAAATCCTTTACAATTTGCAGCAGGGCAACTTTCTTGCAAGGACAAAGCCATTGTTGTTGAACATGCAGTTCAAATGATCGAGAACTACAGTCAAAGTTCAGATGTCGTGGAATGTACGAGAAAGTACTATCTCAAACCACAGCTTATATGGTTGAATTAATCATGGACAATTTCACGGGAATTGAACTTCATATCCACATAAGTCTCAAAACAGATGCCATATCCACTATTGTGATATTTACTATCCTATATCAAGCACTTCACTCCCCCCCCCCCCTTTCTGGACGTGATATACAAACACTTGAGGAGAAAGAGGCTGATACAAAGTAGAATAACCAATGTAATGACCAGAATCTCTCAACTTTTTATAAGGCTCCGAGCTGGTATGCAATGTACCCTATTGCTCCTGGATTTCAACGAATAGAAAACTGGGAATAATAAAAACTATGAATTAGACGAGGATTTCTAGGTTTGAATTATTTTGGCAGTCCTTACTGGTAAAACCTGCATTAAATGGTACCTTCATTTCAACTTGCTATATGGAGAAAAACAACATTGAAGTTTGAAATCCCATAGCCTTTCACATACAATTTGAGTTCAATTATTTATATGGTAAGTATAATTCACCGAACGAAAAAATGTACCACATTCAATCAACTGAAAAAACAATTAATATTAAGCTCCAAGAGCAGTAGGGTACCATAGCCCTTCCACTTGAGCAGATACGCTGAGATTTTGCTCCTTCATCGGTGTCTAAGGATGTCCTCTTTGACATACTCAGTAACCTTGTCCACTTCCAAATATTGTCATTGGAGCAACCGGTCGAAGTGGAGATTACGTCATCATGTTGAATTCACATTCGATTTCTATGCAGCCATTTTACTCTTCATACAAATCCGTGCAAATTTGAACCAAGAACCAGGTCATTTGGTGCATGGAGGAGAAACATACGGCCATGCAGTTGTGGGAGGCATATCCCCAAAAAATCAAACAAGAGACGTACCGGTTCGATCCCGAGCATGATGATGCGACTTTCTCGCTCACTGCAGCCGAAGCACCCCTCGGTGAACTCTTCAACAACAAGGCAATGATCATTGGGATTCATGGGCACTTTGAGATGGTGCCTGGGGTTGCAATCCCAGGCAAGGGCGCTTCGGATGGCAGCGACCCCCGCGGACGGTGTTACCAGCAAGAGTAAAGCGTAGAATATTCAAACGGCCATAACTCAGCCGATTTTCCACGGATTGAGGCATAGTTTGATGCGTTGGAATACTCCCAACGTGTAACAAATTATGCACGTATTACTTGCGTGATAAAACCTCAGTAGTGGGCTTCAAAGTACTGAGGACTATCGGCTAGCTCATAGGGGTTGGTGTATAAGGACGCCAAGGAGTTGTTCCAGGCATGCCAATCTTACTCGAAGACTTTGTACATTGCCTTGTACTGATCCATGAAGTATAAGAATCCATTCCTTGCCCAAATCTCCTCGTGTTCTTATCATTGTCTCACACACATCCATTTGATCCTATGAGTCTTTCATAGCATACCTCGGTGTACACGCCGCCAGGAGAGTCGCACGGCAGCGTGTAACTCTCCCAGTGCAGAGTACGTCGCTGTTGAGAGGGGGTGATTTGTACGAAGGAGTGATTTGTAAGAGAGGTTTATTTGCGAGAATGGGTGGTCTGTGATAGGAGGTGATTTGCGAGGGGGAGGGGGTAATACCCGAGAGGGGACATTTGCGAAAGGGGATGATGTATGAGTGGGGGTGATTTGCGAGAGGACATGATTTGCAAGAGGGGGTGATTTGCGAGAGGGAGTGATTTAAAAAAGGAATGTAATTTGTGAGAGGGGGTGATTTATGAGAGGGGATGATTTACGTGAGGGGGTGATTTGCAAGAGGGGTGATTTGCGAAAAGGAATGACTTGCAAGAGGGGGTGGTCTGTGACAGGGGGTGATTTGCGAAAAGGGGTGATTTGTGAGAGGAGGTGATGTGCGAGAGGGCGTGATTTGTAAGAGGGGAAGATTCACAAGAGGGGATCACTTGCAAGAGGGAGTGATTTACAAGAGCGTGTAATTTGTGAGATGGAGTAATTTACGAGAGGAGGTGATTTGCCCGATGGGGTGATTTGCGAGAGATGGTGATTTTAGAGAGGGGGTCATTTGTGAGGGGGGGTCATTTTTGAGAGGGGGTCATTTGTAAGAGGGGGTGATTTACAATAGGATGTGATTTAAAAGAAGAGGTGATTCACAATAGATGGTCATTTGCATGAGGAGTTGACTTGCGAAGGGAGTGGTTTGTGAGAAAGGGTGATTTTCAAGAGGGGGTGGTTTGCAAGAGTGGGTGATTGACAAGAGAGGGTGATTTGTGAGAGGAAGGGATTTGTGAGAGGGAGTGATTTGCCAGACGGGATGATTTGCAAGAGGTGGTTATTTTGTGAGAGGAGGTGATTTACGAGAGGGGTGACTTACGAGACAGGGTGTTTTGCGAGAGGGATGATTTGTGTTAGGGGATGATTTGCGAGAAGGGGTGATTTGCGAGAGGGGGTGATTTACATGAGGAAGTGATTTACAAGAGGGGGTGGTTTTCCACAAGGGGGTTATTTGCGAGGCATGATGATGTACGAGAGGGGGTGATTTGCGAGAGGAGATGGGGTGTGATTTGTGAAAGGGCTGGACTTGTGAGGAGGGTGATTTACGAGAGGGGGTGATTTATGTGAGGAGTGATTTGTGAGAGGGGGTGATTTGTGAGAGGGTGTTATTTACCAGAGGGGATCATTTACGATATGAGATGATTTTTTAGAGGGTGTGATTTTGAGAGGGAGTAACTTGTGAAAAGGGGTGCCTTGTAAAGGGAGCGATTTGCGAGAGGTGATAATTTGCGAGAGCGTGTGATTTAGGAGAGGGGGTGATTTCCAAGATAAGTGATTTGTGAGAGGGGGTGATTTATAAGAGGATGTCGTTTGCGAGAGGGGGTGATTTACGAGAGGGGTTGACTTGCGAGAGGGGTTGATTTGTGAGAGGGGGTGATTTGCAAGAGGGGATGATTTAGGAGAGGGGCTGATTTACAAGAGGGAGTGATTTGCGAGAGGGGTAATATACAAGTGGGGGTGATTTGCGTGAGAGGATGTCTTGCGAGAGGGGGTGATTTGTTAGAGGGAGTGATATGGGAGAGGGGATGATTTATGAGAGGAGGATGTGTATGACAGGGGGTGATTTGCAAGAGGGGGTGATTTGCAAGAGGGAGGTGATTTGTGAGACAGGGTGATATGCAAGAGGGGGTGATTTGCGAGAGGGGGTGATTTATGAGAGGAGGTGATTTACAAATATAGGTGATCTAGAATATAAGGTGATTTGTGAGAGGGAGTGATTTGGAAGAAGGGGTGATTTTCAAGAGGGGTGAGTTGCGAGAGGGGGCTGATTTACAAGAGGGGGTGATTTGTGAGAGGAAGTGGTTTTTTTGAGGGAGTGATTTGCCGGATGGGATGATTTGTAAGAGGGGGTGATTTACGAGAGGGGATGGATTACGAGAGGGGTGTTTTGCGAGAAGGGGTGATTTGTAAGAGGTTATGGTTTGCAAGAGGGGGTTATTTATGAGGGGAAGTGATTTACAAGACGGGGTGATTTGCCACAAGGGGTCATTTGTGAGAGAGGATGAATAACGAGAGGGAGTGATCAACGAGAGGAGGTGATTTGCGAGAGGGGGTGATTTGCGAAAGGGATTGATTTGCGAGGGCAGTAATTTGCGAGAGGAGGTGATCTGCGAGAGGGGGTGATTTGTGAGAAGGGGGGAATTGTGAGAGGGGGTGATTTACAGGAGGGGTGAGATGTTAGAGGGGGTGATTTACCAGAGGGGGTCATTTGCGAGAGGAGGTAATTCATGAGAGGGTGTGATTTATGAGAGGGATGTACTTGCGAAAGGGGGTGGTTTGTGAAAAATGACTAGTAAGAGTTGATGGTTTGCGAGAGCGTGTGATTTGGAAGACGGGGTGATTTACAAGAGGGGTGAATTGTAAGAGGAGGTGATTTGTCAGAGGGGGTGATTTGCGAGAGGGGTTGATTTGCAAGAGGGGGTGATTTGCAAGAGGGGATGATTTACAATAGGGGGTGATTTGTGAGAGGGGGTGGTTTACAAGAGGGGATGATTTGCGAGGGATAATTTACAAGGGGGTGATTTGCAAGAGTGTATGACTTGTGAGAAGGAGTGATTTGTGAGAGGGATGATTTGGGAGAGGGGGTGATTTTTGAGAGGATATGCTTATGGTGGGGGTGATTTACAAGAGTGGGTGATTTGTGAGAGGGGGTGATTTGCGAGAGGGGGTGATTTGCAAGAGGGGGTGATTTACAAAATGACGTACCATACTGACACATGAATTTGTGAAAAATAATTAAAATCTATAACGAGTTTATGTACTCGTGTGCGAGTGCTATGAGTTTCTTGTTTTCTGTGTGGTTTATTAATCATCTTTGGACCTGATCAATAATTTTGAAGAACAAATCCAAAAGTGCACTTTAATGCTTCCAGCACATGGTTGCAAAGGACGTATCCAGCCCCAAAACATTGTTTTTCATGTACGACCTTTGGAGTATTGAACACGCTCAGTGAAAATTTTGTTCTTTTGCGTGCAGTTAGCACACATTTCGTTGCAAATGTTTGCGAGTAACAAATTATTTCCACAACAAATTTTGTGTGCGACTCTAATTTTTTTCCTCAAATTCATGTGTCACTGTGGTAAATTGCAAGAGGTAGGTGATTCGGAAGAGGGGGTGATCTGTGGAATGGGTCATTTGTAAAAGTGGGTGATCCATGAGAGAGATTGATTTGTGAGAGAGGGCGACTTGTGAGAGGGGCTATTGTGGTCAATCGGGTAAAAAAACACACTCGACCTCGAGTGTAAAAGGCGAGTTGCCCATTCGGAAACAACACGCGAACTTAGGCCTTGAAGTCGGATCTCGCCGACTTGGAGGGCCAAAACGCTAGCTTTGGACATCGGCATCGCCGATGCCAAAAGTGAACCGAGCGATTATGATTGATTTTTCCATTGAGATTTATTGGCAATCAAACCCAATGCAAACCACATATCAAATCAAAAGCTATGGGTTTTATCTTTTAACTTGCCAGGACACCCGTCGGGCACCGCGGCAACGGGGCCTGACAGGTCCCCTTTCTTCTATCACCGCATGTGCTACACCTCACAAATCCCTCACGTGTTTGAAAAACCCCATACTTACACTGGGGGTTTGGGTTTTGTTGTTTCACTTGTCCGGGCACCTGCCGGGCCCCGCGGTAGCAGGGCCTGGCAGATCCCTTTTTTTCTATCATAGCGTGTGTCGCATCATGGAACCCCCTCCGCACCGTTGACAAATCCCTTGGTTATACGCGGGGTTTGGGTTTTAATATTTTACTTGCCCGGTTCCCTTTCTTTTCTTTCACAATAAGCACCTCTCTTCGGTCATCGCGAGTTCATAGGGAGGATTTGCCAGTTCCATAGGAAAAACCCCTCCTACGAGCTCGCAATGACCATCGAAGTTCCACGTCGCCCTCCAAGTCGAGTTTTAGTCCCCAACAAACATACCTATCCATCAATGTATTTTTTTGGTGTGATTGACCATTTTGCAAGAGTGGGCAATTTGCAAGAGGATGTGATTTACGAGAGGGGGTGATTTGCCAGAGGGAATGACTTGAGAATGAAGGCAATTTGGGAGAGGGGTGATTTGAGTGAGGATGATTTATGAGGGGATGATTTGTGAGAGGGGATGGTTTGCAAGAGGGGTGAAGTGCGAAAAGGGGAGACTCATGAGAGGGCGTAGTTTGTGACAGGAGGTGATCTACAAGAGGGGGTGATTTACCAGAAGGGGTGGTTTGTAAGAGGGGTGATTTACGAGAGGGGGTGATAAGCGAGAGGGATTGATTTGTGAGACGGGAGGTTTGTAAGAGGTGGTGATTTACGAGGAGGGGTGATTTGAGAGAGGATGTGATATGCAAGAGGGGGTGATTCGTGGGGGGGGGGATTCGTGAGAGGGGGTGATTTACGAGGGCGTGATTTGCGAGAGGGGGTAATTTGCGAGAGGGGTTGATTTGCAAGAGGGGGTGATTCGTGGGGGGGGGGATTCGTGAGAGGGGGTGATTTACGAGGGCGTGATTTGCGAGAGGGGGTAATTTGCGAGAGGGGATGATTTGCGAATGGGAGTGGTTTGCGAGAGGGATGATTTGCGAGGAGTTTGATTTACGAGAGGGGTTGATTTCCAAGAGAGAGTAATTTGCCTCATGGGGTGATTTGGGGAAGGGGTGATTTGCAAGGGGTGTGATTTATAAGAGGGGGTGATTTGTGAGAGGGGTGATTAGGGAAATGGGATGATTTGTGAGATGGGGTGATCAGTGAGAGGGGGTGATTAATGATAGGGGTGATTTGTGAGGGGAGTGATTAACGACGGGTGGTGATTTGCGAGAGAGGGTTATTTGCGATCGGGTTGATTTACAAGAGGGCTTGATTTGTGGGAGAAGGTGATTTGACAAAGGGGGTTGTTTGGATAGGTGGGTGATTTGCGTGAGGGGGTGATTTGCGAGAGGGGGTGATTTGCAAGAGGAGTTGATTTGCGAGCCGGGGTGATTTACGAGCATGGGTGATTTGCGAGCGGGGATGATTTGCAAGAGGGGGTGGTTCGCGAGAGGGGATGGTTAACGAGAGGGGGTGATTTGAGATAGGAGGCGATTTGTGCCAGGGGGTGATTTGTGCGAGTGGGTAATTTGTGAGGGGCGATGATTTACAAGAGAGGGTGATTTACAAGAGGGGGTGATTTGTAAGAGCCGGCGATTTACGTGAGGGAGTGATTTACAAGAGGAGTGATTTGTGATAGGAGGGTGATTTGTAAGAGGGGTTGATTTGCGACATGGGGGTGATTTGCGAGATAGGATGATTTGGAAGAGGGGATAATTTGTGAGAGGGGGTGATTTACGAGAGGGGTGGCTAGTTAGGGGGGTGGCTTGCGAGAGGGGGTGATTTGCAAGCGGGGGTGATTTACGAGAGGGAGAAATTTGTGAGAAGGGGTGATTTGTGAAAGGGGATGCTTTGCAAGAGGGGGTGATTTGCGAGCGGGGTTCATTAGTGAGCGAGATTGATTTGCAAGAGGGGGTGGTTTGCGAGAGTGGGTGGTTTGCAAGAGGTGGTGATTTGCAAGAGGATGTGATTTGTGAGCGGGTGATTCATGAAAGGGGGTGGTTTGTGAGAGGGGATGATTTACAAGAGGGGTGATTTACAAGAGGGGGTGATTTACA
>SZWC01002347.1:19833-44020 GCA_023375785.1 Penium margaritaceum | reverse complement strand
ACGGGGTTGTTTGTTAAAGGGGGTGATTTGCAACAGGGGGTGATTTACGAGAGGGGTTGATTTACGAGAGGGGCTGATTTACAAAAGCAGGTGATCAACGACTGGGGGTATTTGCAAGAGGGATTCATCTGTGGGAAGGGGGTGATTTGCCAGAGGGGGTTATATGGGAGAGGGGGTGCTTTGTAAGAGGGGGTGATTTGCGAGAGGGGTTGATTTGCGAGAAGGGGTGGTCTTGCAGGTGCAGGTGCAGGTGATTTGCAAAACGGGCTGATTTGCAGAAGGGGGTGAATTATAAGAGGGGATAGTTTGCTAGAGAGGGTGATTTGTGAGAGGGGTTGATTTTCAAGAGGAGTGATTTGTCAAAGGGGTGAATTGTACAAGGGGGTGATTTGCAAGTGGGGGTGATTTGCGAGATGGGGTGATTTGTGAGAGGGGGTGACTTGCAAGAGGGGGTGATTTGCAGGAGGAGGTGATTTACGAGATGGGATGATTTATGAGATAGGGTGATTTACAAAAGGGGGTGATATTCTAGATCGGGTGACTTATAAAAGAGGTCAGTTTATAAGAGGGGGTGATTTGCGAGAGGGGGTTATTTGCAAGAGGGGGTGATTTGGAAGAGGGAGTGATTTGCGAGAGGGGATTGTTCGTGAGAGGGGGTGATTTGCAAGAGAGGGGTCTTGTGAGAGGGTGTCATTCGCAAGAGGGGTTGATTCATGTGAGGGGATGATTTGCGGGAGGGAAGATTTGTGAGGGGCTGATTTGCCAAAGGGGGTGATTTGTGCGAGGGAGTAATTTGCGAAATGGGGCAATTTGTAATACATAATCTGCAAGAGGGGACAATTTGTGTTAGATGGTGGTTTTTGAAAGGGAATTATTTGTAAGAGGGGACGACTTGCAGGAGAGGGTGATTTGCAAGAGGAGATGGTTTGTGATAGGGGATAGTTTGTGAGGGGGGTGATTTGTAAGATGATATGATTTGCGAAAGGGGGAGATTTGCAAGAGGGAGTGATTTGTGAGGGGTTGATTTGTGATAAAGGGTGACATTCGGGAGGGGGCGATTTGCGAGAGGGGTAATTTGTGACAGGGATGATTTCCAAAGAGTGACTTCCAAGGGGGGGTGATTTACGAAAGAGTGTGATTTTTGAGAGGGATTGTATACAAGAGGGAGTTATGTGTGAGAGGGGATGATCTATAAGAGGGGGTGGTTTGTAAGAGGGGGTGATTTGTGGGAGGGGATGATTACAAGAGTGAGTCATTTGCGAGAGGGGATGATTTCCAAGAGGGGGAAATTTGCAAGAGGTGAATTGCAAAAAGGGATGATTTGTGAGGTGTGGTGATTTCCGAGATGGGGTGATTTGCAAGAGGGATGATTTGCGAGAGTCTGTGACTTGAGAGAGGGGGTGATTTGTGAGTGGGGTTGGTTTACAAAAGGGGGTGGTTGACAAGAGATGGTTATCTTGGGAAGGGGTTATTTGGGAGAGGAGGTGATTTGGGAGAGAGGGTGATTTGTAAGAGGGGGTGATTTGCACGAGCAGGTTATTTATGAGGGGAAGTGATTGACAAGAGAGGGTGATTTGCAAGGGGGGGTGATTTGCAAGGGTGGGTATTTTAAGAGCAGGAGTGATCTAGGAGGAGGGGTGATTTGTGAGAGGGTGATTGGTAAGAGGGGGTGACTTGTGCAAACAAATAACTTGTGAGGGGGGTGATGTACAAGAGCGTGTGTTCTACGAGAGGGGGTAGCTTGAAAAAGTGGGTGATTTACGAGGAGGGGTGATCTACAAGAGGGGGTGATTTGTGAGAGAGGGTGGGGGGGTGATTTGTGAGATGGGATGATTTGCAAGAGGGGATAATTTGTAACAGGGGGTGATTTACAAGAGGGGTGTTTAGTTAGGGAGGGTGACTCGCGAAAGGGGTGATTTATGAGAGTGGGTGATTTGTGAGCGAGGGTGAATTGCAAGAGGGAGAGATTTGTGAGAAGGGATGATTTATGAGAGGGGATGATTTACAAGAGTGGGTGATTTGTGAGCGGGATTAATTTGTAAGTGGGGGTGATTTATGAGAGGAGGTGGTTTGCGAGAGGGGATGGTTTGCAAGAGGGGGTTATTTGTGAGCGGGGTTGAATTGTGAAAGGGGGTGATTTGCGAGAGGATATGGTTTGTGAGAGGGGGTGATTTGCAAGAGGAGGTGATTTGCAAAGGGGGGTGATTTGCAAAGGGGGGGTGATTTGTAAGAGGAGGTGATTCGCAAAGGGGGGTTGATTCACAAGAGGCGGTGAGTTATAAGAGGGGTGATTTACAAGAGGGGGTGATCTGTGGAAGGGGGTGATTTGCAAAATGATTAACTTGCAAAAGGGAATCATTTGCAAGAGGGGATGGTTTTTTAGGTTGGGTGATTTTTTAAAGGGGATGATTTGTAAGAGGGGATGGTTTGCAAGAGGGGGTGATTTGCAAGAGGGGGTGATTTGCAAGAGGAGGTCGTTTGCAACAGGGGGTGATTTGTGAGAGGCGGTAATTTGTGAGAGGATGTGATCTACAAAAGGGGGTGATTTGCAAGAAAGGGTGATTTGTAAGAGGGGGTGATTCGTGAGAGGGAGTGATTTGTGAGAGAGTGTGATTTACTAGAGAGGGTGATTTTTGAGAGGGCATGATTACAAGAGGGAGTGATGTGTGAGGAGGGATGATCTACAAGAGGGGGTGATTTGCGAGAGGAGATTATTTGTGAGAGGGGTGATTGCAAGAGAGAGAGGGATGTGTGAGACGCGATGATTTACGAGAGGGGGAAACTTGTGGGAGGGGGTGATTTACAAAAAGGGATGATTTGTGAAATGCGGTGATTTACGAGAGGGGGTGATTTGTAAAAGGGATGATTCATGAGAGGGGGTGATTTGCGAGAGGGGATGATTCGTGAGAGGGAGTGGTTTGTGAAAGGGGGTTATCTACAAGAGGGGGTGATTTGGGAGAGGAGGTGATTTGAGAGAGTGGGTGATTGGTGCGAGTGGGTAACTTGTGAGGGGTGGTGATTTACAAGAGAGGGTTATTTGCGAGAGGAGGTGATTTGCAAGAGCGGGTGGTTTACAAGAGGGAGTGATCTACGAGAGGGGGTGATTTGTGAAAGGGGGTGATTTGTAAGATGGGGTGATTTGTGCGAGCGGGTGATTTGTGAAAGGGGGTGATTTGTAAGATGGGGTGATTTGTGCGAGCGGGTAATTTGTGAAGGGGTGTGATTTACAAGAGAGGGTGATTTGCAAGGGGGGGTGATTTGTAAGAGTTGGTGATTTACGAGAGGGCATGATCTATGAGAATGGGTGATCCGGGGGAGGGGATGAATCAAGAGAGGAGGTGATTTGAGAGAGGGGGTGATTTGTGAGAGGGGGTGATTTGCAAGATGGAGTGATTTGTTAGAGTTTGTGGATTGCGAGAGGGGATGATTTGTAAGAGGGGGTCATTTGCGAGAGGAGGTTATTTGCAAGAGAGAGTGGTTTAGGAGAGGGGAGGGGGTTGCAAGAAGGGGTGATTTGAGAGAGGGGTTGATTCACAAGAGGGGGTGATTTGCGAGAGGGGTGACTTACAAGAGGGGGTGATTTGGGGAGGGGGTATTTGCGAACTGGGATAGTTTGCAAAAGGGAATGATTTTCGAGAGGGGATCATTTTTTAGAGAGGTTGCTTTTTGGAAAGGGATTATTCGTAAGAGGGGATGGTTTGCAAGAGGGGGTGATTTGTGAAAAGGCGGAAATTTGTGCAAGGATGTGATATACGAAAGGGGGTGATTTGCGAAAGGGAGTGATTTGTGACAGGGGGTGATTTGCATGAGGGGATGATTTGTGAGAGAGTGTGATTTACAAGAGGGGTTGATTTTCAAAAGGGGGTGGTTTACGAATGGGGGTTATATACAGAGGGGGTGATTTGGGGGAGGGGGTGATTCAGGAGAGGAGGTGATCTGGGAGGGGGTGATTTGTAAGAGGAGGTGATTTGCGGGAGCAGGTAAATTGTGAGGGGTGGTCATCTACAAGAAATGGTGACATGCGAGAAGGGGTGATTCGTGTTAGTGGGTGCAATGACTGCACTGGTTTCATGNTTGATTTTCAAAAGGGGGTGGTTTACGAATGGGGGTTATATACAGAGGGGGTGATTTGGGGGAGGGGGTGATTCAGGAGAGGAGGTGATCTGGGAGGGGGTGATTTGTAAGAGGAGGTGATTTGCGGGAGCAGGTAAATTGTGAGGGGTGGTCATCTACAAGAAATGGTGACATGCGAGAAGGGGTGATTCGTGTTAGTGGGTGCAATGACTGCACTGGTTTCATGTTCCGATATGGCGCAGTTGGTTCCACGATCGGATAAAGATATGCAGAGTGAGAATTTTCTCGGTGGCTTCCGGGAGCGGAGCCATGGACAAATTTCACTGTACAGGCTAGTCCAGTTCTGGCAACCAGGCACAAAGGGCTTGGATTGTTAAAGAGTGTACGGCATGCGCAGGCTACTGCGCATGCCTCTAGTGTGTGTGCCGCATGCGCATGCTATTACGCATGCATCATGGAAGGAAGGGACCAGCAGCTGTGCAGCACGTCAAAGCATTACGGTCAGGTAGAGTCAGACATGATTTGGGTTATGGCATGAGGCGGTGTGAGAGCTCATGGTGGGGAGCGTCTGCACAAGCAGCCCGTGGCCACGACACAACGTGCTCCTCTGCTTGCCACTTAGACAAGCAGCATGGCAAGCCAAAATGCGAGGATTACGGCTACAAAGATTTAGGACTCTCATTGATATGTGTGGAGGGCTAGGATGAGAGTGTTACGGCTATGGATACCTATGAATCTCACAGATCCGTGAGGAGCTCCAGGGTTCAAGAGCCACGGTTATGGTGAAACTTCACGGTGAGTCAGAGGAAGCTTCCACAAAGCAAGGCAGTCAACTTGCCAGGGCCGCAAGTATAAAAGGCGGTGGCCCTAACACTATCTCAGCAAGACTCATCTTTCAGTTGACAACCTTGCAGCACTTAGCATCTCGAAGCACCTTAGACCAAGGTTCTGCTAGAGTTCACCCTGGACACCCCTGTAAGCCTGGCAAAGCTCTTCTAGCCTGGGAAGATGGAAGCCCTGAATTACTTGAGGCCAGTCCACCTGGAAGACGGTGCTTGACAAAGACCCCTTGCGTCGACGACCTTGACGGCCTAGCAAGGCGTTGCTCCTTGAGTGGGCCGGGAGCAGTGGTGGAGCTCATGTGTAGCCTTTGTTAGGCTCAACATTTCATGTACCAAAATTGTACTTTGGATTCAATCAAGATTTATTCTATTGTCACATTTAGTTTCCAAAGTTCATCTGCTGATCTGTCTGCTAGCTTGCTGCACGAGAAAAGATCATGTACAAGTAAGGAACCTAGTCGTTGCTACACACCTGCAAATCCGAACATGGTATCAGAGCACTAGGCTCTGTGTTTAGTTAGTCCAGTGGCAGCAGCAGCAGAGGAGATTGGTGAAGCAGTCCTTCACCATCCCTGGACAAGCTAGGGGAGGAGCGGTGCTTTCCTTCTTCGAAGGGTGCAGCACGACCGGCCTTCACGACACCTAGCCTGCACAGGACAAGAGCGTAGAGAGACCATGAGCAACATGGAGATGGAGGCTCCGAGGACAGGTTCTCCTGCTCTTGGTGAGAACTTTGTTCTGCATGGTTTGGGTATGGGCAAGGATCAAGGATGCCATGTAGCAGACCACGCACAACGCCACGCAGCAGAAGCGCAATGCTTGGCAGTAGATGCGCAATGTACGATACAACAAGAAGCCGCAGCTCGTCAAGCTGTGGAGTATGAGAGGGAGGTATTGAGGCAGCATATGGGAGCTCAAGAGTATCTCCGTCAACAAGAGTAGCTGAGGCATGCCGCTCAAGCATCTTAGATGCAGCAATTGCAACAGTCACATGCGGCTCAGGCCACCTAGACTACCAACTTCAATAGCACGTGGTGTGGTTTCAGCAACAAGAACAGCTTCAGCACCAGCAGCTTCAACAGCAACAGCTTTAGCAACAGTAGTAACAACAAATGCAATGGCAACAAGCATCTCAAGCATCACTTGTGCATGTGCCTCAAGCAAGCACTCCCTCAGTTGTGCAACCAGCCATGCCTCCACCGGTGCAACCTGTCCAAGGAGACATGTCACACCAATTTGCATCTCAACGGCCTCAAGCTACTCTCGTGGTGCCACTCATGGCAGAGTTTCAACCATCCTAGCAGGCACCTCTAACAAAAGCATACACAACACAACCCGTTATGGCACCAACAACACCACCATTCCAAGCTCATCCAACAATGCAACAATAGTGCTATTGTAACGTGTCGTGTCTCCAGCTCCTGCTTTGAAGTCGTCGTCAGAGTTCACAAAATGACGTTCTCAGTCCGCGTCAGGGGTTTACCCCCTTCACAAGACTGAAGGGCAATTCTCGTCAACGACCCAGAGCAGGGAGACTCGAATACTTCGAGTCTTCGGAGGCCCATTTCCGTTTTTAACCAAACCTCTGGTTTTGGGACCCAAACCGGGGATTTTTACCTTGAACTCGTGTGTTAGCACGAGTTATTTTGTTTATTTTACGTCAAAATTTGTCGAGAACAAACTTAGATCTACGTTTTTTCGTTATGGCGTAAAATCTTCGCGTGTGAGGCACGCTGGCGATTTCGCGCCAGCTCTCTCTCGACCTCACCCTCGCTCCCCCTATCCCTTGTCCTTGCTTGCTTGTTTTGCAAGGAGGGCAAGGGGGGCGGGGCGAGGGCACGAGGCCACGAGGCCTCACCCTTGAGGCCTCGTGGCCTCTCAGCCGCCGATCGAGCTGAGGCCACGATCGGCGGCTGCCGGCCGGTCGCTTGGCCGGCCGCCGGCCGTCCAGCCGGCCGGCAACGAGCTGGCCGGCGGCCAGCGAAGTGCTGGCCGCCGGCCAGCCCTTGCTGACGTGAGGGGTGGTGCGCAACCACCCCTCGCTTCAGCGAGGAGGGAGGGCCGAACCGGCCCTCCCGCTACATTCCTCCCCACTTATTATGAACCGTCCCGGTTCATGAACAACAAGTAGGGTTGTCTATCAGTGAGTCATTAACATTGTGAAAGAAAACTAATAATTTCAATAACCAGCTAAACATGAACACGTGCATGGTACTTAGACCTAAGCTGCAGCTTGTAGGTCAGGACAACTCGCGGCCTCCCCCCTTTAGGCTGGAGCGTCCGCGCGACAACCATGTTGGGCGTCCCCAACCTCCTATGGTCGTTGTCCATGAATGCTACCTTGTGGGAATGTTGTTCACTTTTTCCGCGTTTAGGCGGTACTTCCTGCCACGCGTTGATCTGTGCGAGCTGCAAGCTCACTCTAGTACTCGTTGACCACCCCTACGGGCAACCAAGATATGGGCTCCCATGAATAATGTTCAGGTCCACAACCGGCCCAATGGAAGAGGTACTCCCTGACAAGGCATGACCGAAGAGTACCCTCTCGGTGCCGGAGTAGGCAAAGGACCTCGTATTGGTCGTCGGCCACCAGGACCGCTGGCAGTGGCTGAACCGTTCCTTCTGCTGTGTATGGAGCTAGCAGGCTCACATGAAACACGTCATGTATCTTCATACTCGGCAGTAGTAGCAATCGGTATGCCACTGGCCCAATGCGTGCCACAATGGGAAACGGCCCAATCCACTTCGGTAGAAGTTTTCTTGCCCTTGGCGACTTTAGCCGAAGGTTTTAGTGCTAAGCAGCACTTTGTCACCGATGTCAAACAAGACCTCCCGGCGACCTTTGTCGGCATATGTCTTTTTTCGCTGCCGAGCTGCTTGAAGGTGACCCTTCGCCTCTTGTAACAAGGAGTTGATGCGCTAGGCAAAGGCTTGAGCGGAAGGAACCTGCCCTCTTGTACTCCCACTCTTCACCAATGAGGAGGGTACCACTGGATGCCAACCACTGTTCAACACGAACGGTGTGAACTGTTTGGACTCGGTCAGCGAGTTGTTCACCGCAAACTCTGCCAGTGCTAGGAATTCGTCCCAATCATGCATGGCAGGGTCCACGTACATGCAGAGCATCTGCTCCAGAATGCGATTCATGCGTTGCATTTGTCCGTCAGTTTGAGGGTGAAATGCTGTCGACATTTACGACTTACTGCCAAAGTATTCGTGCATCTTTTGCCAGAACTTACTAGCAAATTTTTGATCTCGATCAGAGATAATGCGCAACGGCAAGCCGTGGTACTCTACGACACCCTCAAAGAAGAGACGAGCGGTCTCCTCTGTGTTCACGTCAGTGGTTGTAGGAATGAAGTGTGTCATCTTTGTCAAAAGATCCACAACCACTAGTGTTGCATCATGGCCACGGGCCGTGTCCGGAAGACGAGTAATGAAGTCCATGCTGACGCACTCCCATGGAGTCCCAGGAATGGGAAGCTATTGGAGGAGTCTAGCAGGCTTCTTGTTGCTACCCTTATTCCGAATACATGGGTCGCATGTCATGCAATACTTACGGACATCAACACTCCACCCTGGCCACCAATATTGGTCCGAGAGTGCCTGTCCGGTCTTTTGGGGTCCCACATGACCTGCGACCGGCGAGTCGTGGAACTGGGAGATAACCTTTGCTCGAAGGTCTCCCGAGTTTGGCACAGCAACTTGTTCTCAGTGCCAGAAGATTCCTGCGGCCTCCACCAAGCCGTACTTGTCCATATTTTGAGAGTCTTGAAACAAAGAATCCACAGAGTATCCCATCTGGATCTTGTTTACAAGACTGTTGTAATGGATAATCTCTCGTGGTGGTTTCCGCAGAGGTGCACGGGGGTCTGATGGTTGTACAATTGCAGTTAAAAAAACATAGAGCACCCACTGACCTCGGTGGTTGCTTTAATATCCACAGGCTGTCGGCTTAGTGGATCGGCCACATTGATGCGTCCTGGCCGCTATTCCCATGTGAACGAGAATCAATTCAAGTATTCGCTCCAACGCGTCTGTCGTCTTGACAGGTTCGGTTGCGTTTGGAAAAACACCAAAGGATTATGGTCGGTCACGACCGTCACACCCACTTCAGCACCCTCGAGGTAGCAACACCACATCTTGAAAGCGTGTACTACCGCAAGGAGATCTTGATCCCCAGTCGTGTACCTCATTTTTTGCGGGAATGAGCTTCCGGCTCTCATACGCAACTGGGTGACCGTTCAGCATGAGGACGGCTCTAAGTCCTACTACCGACGCATCACATAAAACATCCCACAGTTGCGATGGATCCGGAAGAGCTAGGATGGGCACCATGGATAGGAGATCTTTGACCTTGAGAAAAGCGTTCTCGCAATCAGGTATCCATTCCCAACGCACGTCTCTTCGCGTGAGCCTGGTTAGCGGTGCTACCAGGGTCAAATACTCTTGCATAAACTGTCGAAAGTAGTTTGCAAGGCCGAGGAAAGACCGTATCTGCCAAACATTCTCAGGATGTGGCCAGTCCACAATGGCTTGGACCTTTCGTGGGTCGACACGGATGCCGTCCTTGCCGACGATGTGTCCAAGGTATTCGAGCTCATCTTGTGCAAACTTGCACTTGCTCATTTTTGCATAGAACTTCTGTTCTTGAAGGATTGCAAGAACTTTGCGCAGATGTTCTATGTGCTCTTCCATTGATCTGGAGAAATCCAGGATATCATCCAAGTAAACCTAGACAAACTGTCCAAGTTGCTTGGCAAACGATAGGTTCATTTCTCCTTGGAAGGTTGCCGGGACATTCGTAAGCCCGAAGCATAACACTCGCAACTGATAGTGTCCCATGTGCATTTGAAACACGGTTTTGGGCACATCATCTTCAGTGATGCGGATTTGATGGTACCCTTGAGACAAATCCAAGGACAAAAATACTTTTGCGCCTTGGAGTTGGTCAAAAAGGTCCTCAATCCGTGGTAAGGGGAATCGATTTTTCACCGTCAGCTTCTTCAACGCCCAACAATCCATGCACATGCGTAAACCACCGTCCTTTTTGTTCACAAAAAGGATCGCCGCACCGTACGGCGAGCTACTGGGCTCAATCCACCCCTTTGCAAGGTTCTCTTTGATTTGGCGTTCGGCCTCTTGCCTTTCTGCTGGACTTAGGCAATACATGGGTCTGAATGGAAGAGTCACCTCCGGTTGCAGCAGAATCGTGTGGCCCATCTGTCTTTCTAGTGGAAGCCTAGCCAGTGGGTCTTGGAATACATCCAAGAACTCCGCCAATAGAGATCTGATCTCTTGTGGCGTATCTTCTGTCACGTCGTCCTCCACTTTCTACAACTGAGCCAAGAAGATTCGAAAACCTTGTCGAATACGTCTCTTGACCTACATTACAGACAAGCTGGCATGGACTTTGAGTCGGGTCCATGATAATTCCGTACTCGAAATCAACGTAAAGCGACGTTGTCCTTTTTAGAGGATCAAATGCTTTGATTCAAAGCACATTAGTGCCTTGTTGTCACGAAGCCAAGGATCGCCTAGCACCATGTCAAACAGGTCAAGAAGGTTGAGTACCTTCAACGTGACACTCTGTGTGTACCCTTGAATACAAATTTTTGCTTTACAAGTACCGATCATGGGTACCGTACGGTTGTCACCAACAACAACTGTGCCATTTGATGGCTCGTACCTCAAGCCAACCTGTCGGGTAAAGCCAAGGCTAACAAAAGAGTCGTCCCCTCCAGTGTCAGCAAGTACGTTCACGGGAGTACCAGCTAGGTGTCCTTTGAACTGCATCGTCATGTTGGCCCCACTCTTTCGAGTGAACAGACTCGATGACAACAAGCCGAGTTTGTGATAAACACGAAATCTGTATGATGGACGTCACAACTCCCATGATTCACCCACTCGAGTCCACATCTTGTGGGCACGTGTGAATTTGGCTAGCACCTTCCAGTCTTTAAATTTGACTGGGTCAAAATCGTCGACTAAGGGTACTGCAAACATGATTGAACTCATTGCTTTGAGGGCGTTTGCTTCAATCACTGTGTCACACAACTCTTGCACAGTGGTCGGTGTCGCCACCACTAAGCATGTGCGATCATGCATCTCGTCCGGAGATGCAAGGTTTAGTGGACAATGTCGGTCAGCAAGTGTAGAATGCGGTTCAACAAGAGGAGAGAAGACAGCAGAGAAATTTGAACTCTTCAAAAACTCAAATTGTTTAACATCCTCATCTGAAAACATGAACCCACACTCGTGATCCAGTTTTACCCCTCAGTGGTCCCCGCTAACGTCACTCAGGGGTGGGGAAAACCCGCCCCATGGCCCTGTCCGTTACCACGGCCGGGCCCATTGTCACGACTGCGACCCTGTCCACGGCCCTGTCTGCGGTCTCGTGCTGCACCATCCCCACGAGGTGCTACTGCTGCAGCTAACGCCGCGGCCTCTTGTCCACCCACAGCAGCCTGAGGGTAGTGAGCCCTAAAGTGGCCCAGCTGCATGCAGTTGTGGCAGAGCCCTTCGCGGAAGGATGTGTTACAACGCTCACGCGCCGCCTGCAGCTCGTCATTCTCGCGGCTGCGCTTGTTGTTGGGGCCCTTGTATCCACCAGCCTTCTTGGCTGGAGGGTTTGCAGGCTGCTTGCCCTTGGCTCTGCCTCGCTGTCCAGTTGACCCACCAGCAGTTACAGCGTCCATGCGCATGTCGCGGCCTTGCTGTGCACGTGCGTTCAGTCGTGCATCAGAGTAGTGCTTCGAATTCGCCGAATACACTTTGCTCATGTAGTCGCGCAACGCCCTCCAGCTTTTCCAAGCTTGGCCAATGGCTGTCGTGGTGGTCATGTCCTTCAGCTTCTCGCTGGCGAGACCATCATGCAAGTACTCCAACAGCATGCACTCCGGGTACTTGAAGGTTTGAGTCCAACCGCCCTCGGTGAAGCTTTCGGCTTCTTCCACGAGTGCGGCGAACTCGCTCAAGTAGGATTCGAGCGAGCTGCCCAACTGCCTGAAGTCCTTGATCTTGTGGAAGGCGCACTGCGCCTCCTCACGTTTGGTGCACTTCTTGCACATGATCGCCCAGAAGGCCTCCCATGGCATGGGCTGCCACTCGAGGTGCGGCTGCTGCGCATTCCACTCCTTAACCACATACTTGAAGAGTTTGTCTTCAAGCCACGTCGTGGCAAGGTCGCCCCACTAGCTGAGTGGAGCCTTGTGGACACGTAGGACGTGCTCCAAGCGGTTCAGCCAGTCGGTCAGCTTCACGCCCTTCCAAAAGATCTCTACACCGTGGAGGAAGGACGTGTTCATGACCGACCCCGAAGTCGTCGAGGTAGGCAAGTCATCGCTGCCACCGGTAGTGACATCCACAACTGCGGCACGCTGTGCTTGTTGCTGCATCCACACCTGGGTCACGCACTGCAATTCCTTGTCGAGGAAGTTGCATCAACGGCTTGCCTCATGGGCGGCCAGGCGCTGCAGCTGGCGATCACGGTCAAGGTCCGTGAAGCTCTGGCCGACGTGGGCTAGCAGGTTTGCGAATGCGAGCTTGAGCTCTGATGTTGTCAGAGCATCGACGATAGCCTCCAAGGCCTCGCGTTGTCCGTGTACCCTTACCCACTGCAAGAGGGTACGGTTTGCGTACACGCCTCTAAGGAGTCCTACCGTTCGGAGGAGACTGTCATCGGCGACGACGCTCGAGTAGGTGCGGCCTTGCCATATTGCGGTCGCATCGTAGGAAGGAGGGTCCGCCCCCATTCCTCCGAGTGGTACCGTATCTCCACCATCGGTGGTGATCTTGAGTCGGCCTGCGGCCTCAGCAGCAAACTCCGCGAGCCTATGACGGTCATCGCGAATTGCCTCCGCGGCGGCGTCGTCCGGCTCATTCTCGCAGAAACTTCCCGTGTGGCTGCTTTCAGCGTCCTTTCTGCGCTCGGCAGTCTCGCTGCCGTCGGCAGCTTCAGGCAATGCGGCGAGCGTCTTGCCCTTCTCGAGCAATCGGCTCGAGTTCATTGCGCGACGATGGTGATGGTCGTGATCCTCGTCGCCTTCACCATCGTCGGCGTCGTGCTCTTCGTCGGGGTACCTCCCCGGGGAGATCCTCCTCCATCACGTCGTCCGTCGCGTGGGGGTCGCCCACGTGCGCGTTGACGTGCTCGTCGAGCACCTTTTTGGCCTCCACATGCTTCTCAGTATTGCCGAGGTTGCCGTCGGTTGCCTTTGGCGGTACGGTTGCCCTTGGCGGTACGGTCGGCTTTGAGTTGGCAACCGTGCTCGCGGTGGCGGCTCCCAAAATTTGGAGTCCACCGAGAGCTCGTGGCGAGGCCGTCACCACCTTGCCGTGGTTGGTCTTGGACGGTCCGGCACTTGCCATCTTGTCGCCCGTGCAACTAGCTCGTGAGGACCATTGTGAGAATCACTCCACAACGCTAAGGAGGAATCGCCTCCCACAAACCCCTTGCTCTGATGATCGGTGAGGCAAATATAATTTAATTTTCTATGTTCCTAGGCCGCCACGTCGGCACAAGGTCGTGGGTTTTGTAACTAGTCTTCCTAAGCCGTGACTCACAGCGACTGGCAAGGACTAGTACCTAGGAAAACAGAAATTTACAAGACAATGGAATGAGGAGGAATGTGAGGGCCGCTCACAAAACAAGAGCAAAGAGTGCTAAGGATAATTCTAACAACTCCTACCAAGCCTTCCACTTTTTCTTCTCCTTCTTGTCTTCCTCTTGTCTTCTTGTCTTCCTTGGTCTTCTCTTCACGCTCCTTGACACCTCTCGCGTTCTTGGGCGACGTCTCCCTTGAGCCGGCGGCATTGGCAAGCCACCAAAAATTTTCCTGTGTCATCCTCCTTCTTTTTAGGGTACTCTCAGGCCGTGAGAGTCCTTAAACTTGGGCAGGGGCGCTGTCCCAGTTTTTGGATGGAGGGATTTTGAAGGAGCCTTGACAATGGGGAAGGATTTTGTGGTTTTTGAGGGTGGGAACTCCCCACCCCGTCCCACAAAAATCCTTCTAGTCCTCTGGAAGTGAAGAGAGGCTGGAAGGAAGAGTCTCCACCAAGTAGAGTTCTTTTCAAGCTCTCTAACGCACTTTATGGCGCTTCAATCCGTGAATTGTAGATGCCGTAGTCCCTTCTGGCGTTTCTGCTGCTGCTTGCAGCTGCCGGCGGCGTTTTGTGTGTGACGTAGCAACCCTGTTGAAAAGAAAAATAACATATTCTCACCAACACAACATACCAAGATGTTAGCGTTGCGTTCAGCTCCACACAACCATCATGGAACAGCCAAGCATTGATGAAGCCGGCCTTAGAACATTCTTTTGCCCGGTCCAAGCCAAATGCAAGCTGGCGAAGCTCGCTTGACCAGCAGCCAGGATCACGCCCTGTATATGAGTGCCATTATTGTGGTGGGCCAGGGCACGTGAAGAAGGATTGCAAAAAGCGACCATGCAATGAGAAGCAAGCAAGACAACCAATGCGAGCCAACAACTCAGGAGGAGAGGGCGAGAAGTAGAGTGATGAAAAAGTGAAGTATACCGAGAAGCAAGAGAAGGCACTAGAGAAACAGACAAAGGAGGCAGGCAGAGGTAAGCAATATGACTACACTGGTCCATATTTCAGCTTTAAAACAAAGCAAAAATCAAAAAGCAAACACGTTTCCGTCAATCCCTTAGTCGCGAGGGTTGTCTGGCTCTGAAAACCACTGTAACTTGTCCTGTCTCGAGCTTCTACTCTGAAGTCGTCATCTGAGTTCGCATAATGGCGTTCTCAGTCCACGTCAGGGGTTTACCACCTTTGCAGGACTGAGGGGCAATTGTCATCAACGACCCAGAGCAGGGAGACTCGAATATTTCGAGTATCTGGAGGCCCATTTCCATTTTTAACCAAACCCCTAGTTTTGGGACCCAAACCGAGGGTTTTTACCTTGAACTCGTGTGTTCACACGAGTTATGTTGTTTATTTTATGTCAAAGTTCGTCAAGAACAAACTTTGATTTACGTTTTGCCGTTCTCGCACGAAATCGTCGCGTGCGAGGCACGCTGGCGATTTTGCGCCAGCTCTCTCTCGACCTCACCCTCGCTCCCCCTATCCCTCGTCCTCGCTTGCTTGTTTTGCAAGGAGGGCGAGGGGGGGGAGGGCACGAGGCCACGAGGCCTCGCCCTTGAGGCCCTTGTGGCCTCTCAGCCGCCGATCGGGCTGAGGCCGCAATCGGCGGCTGGCGGCTGGCCGGCCGATGGCCGGCCGGTTGCTTGGCCAGCTGCCGGCCGTCCAGCCGGCCAGCAGCGAGCTGGCCGGCGGCCAGCGAAGTGCTGGCCGCCGGCCAGCCCTCGCTGACGTGAGGGGTGGTGCGCAACCACCCTTCGCTTCAGCGAGGAGGGAGGACCGAACCGGCCCTCCTGCTACAGCTATGTGGAAGGCCCCCAGGTGCCTCCACATGGCAAGGAAAACCAAGGACTTGAGGACGCCATGCCCCTCGCAGCAGCTGCCTTGTAGCTGCATAAGATCAATATGGACCAATTTGACGGAGAGAACTTCCCTCAATGGGCACACAAATTCAAAGAGGTGGCCCTGATTCACGGCATTTGGAAGTTCTACACTAGGTACTACACACCTCCACCCTTGGGAACACCAGTACAAGTGGTGTCAGAGTACAAGTACTTTAACCAAGCTACATTTGTGATGCTTGACAACGGGTTGAGCAATTGCAACCAACAAGCAATTCGAATATACAAGGACATGGCGGAGTTTGCAAAGCAAGCATGGTCGTACCTTGTTAGGACCTACATGTCTGGCGACTCTACCGTCAAATCCTACCTCCTGAAAAAACTTTCACACATCATCCTCAACAGCTTTGACTGCATAGTTGCATACATAAAAAACGCAACGTCACTATGTGACCAACTTGCGGTTACAGATGCACCAGTATCTGAACCCGTCTTTGTGACGTTCCTCCTCAATGGCCTGACTAGTGACTGGGACGGCGTGTGGAAGGTGCTTTAGTTCAAGCATGAAAGTGGCCTGATTGAAGCATATACTTGCAAGATGCTTCTCACTAAGCAGCGTGACCGCCAGCTGGCAAAAGAAAAATAACATATTCCCACCAACACAACATACCAAGATGTTCGCGTTGCGTTCAGCTCCACACAACCATCATGGAACAGCCAAGCGTTGATGAAGTCAGCCTTAGACCATTCTTTTGCCCGCTCCAAGCCAAATGCAAGCTGGCGAAGCTTGCTTGACCAGCAGCCAGGATCACGCCCTGTATATGAGTGCCATTATTGTGGTGGGCCAGGGCACGTGAAGAAGGATTGCAAAAGGCGACCATGCAACAAGAAGCAAGCAAGACAACCAATGCAAGCCAACAACTCAGGAGGAGAGGGCGAGAAGTAGAGTGATGAAAAAGTGAAGCATGCCAAGAAGCAAGAGAAGGCACTAGAGAAGCAGACAAAGGAGGCAGGCACAGGCAAGCCATATGACTACACAGGGTCCATGTTTCAGCTGTAAAACAAAGCAAAAAGCAAAAAGCAAACACAGAAAGAAACAAGCTGGTTCACTCAACGTACGTGTGGTACCTGGACAGTGCGTGCACCTCCGACATCAATTTCGACAAGACCTACCTCAACAAACTCCTACCCTGCTCCAAGGGCTTTGTCACATGCGCCAACAACAAGCGAGTTCCAGTTCTAGGAAAGGGGAGAATTATAGTTATAGGGTACTAAGGTGCCCAAGTCAATTTTGGAGACGTGCTCTACATTCCTGAGATTGCTATCAACCTCCTCTCACTAGGGCAGTTGATGAAGAGAGGTGCACACGTAGTCAGCAACGGAGGTCACGTTGCCTTGAAGAGCCATGAAGGCGAGACCTTCGCGGGAGGTCGCCTCCTACCACACGGCATGATCGAGTTGGATTTCCAACACCAGCATGCGACAAACTCCAATCTCCATTTGCAGCAGCAAGTCTCCACCAAGGCTCTGGTGCAAACCTCACTATATGGCACAAACAATTGGGGCCCGTAAGCAATCAGCTTGTGTAGTCAATGCACAAGAAGGAGCAAGTCAACGGTCTTGACATTAGGGATAATGGGAGCAAGGAGACGACGCAGCCGTGCGAGGACTGCGTGCGTACAAAGCTTCCACAACAGATGTTCCCTCTTGCCATAAAGTTTGCTGACAACCAAAAGTTGAAGCTGTTCCACACAGACATACGTGGACCACTACCAACTGCCACCATCTACAAAGGACGTTGATACTTTCTTCTTTTTTTCGACGATGCAACACGTTTTGTGTAGAGCTATCCTTTATGAATTTGGGATGAAGCTCCCACCTACTTCTTCAAGTGGCTGGTAATGGCAAAGAGGCAAAGTAATGCAAAGTTACAAGTCCTACGCTCAGACAATGCCGGAGAGTACACGAGTAGGGAATTCATGTCCCATCTGGAGGATATGGGGATTGTGCAGTAGTTTTCAACAGCCTACACACCGTAGCAGAATGGTGTGGCTGAAAGAGTCAACTGCACAATGCACAAGACATTGAAGGCTATGCTTCTAGGTGCTTTGCTTAGCACCAAGTGGTGGCCTTATGCGTCGAGGCAAGCCGTTTGAGTGTGCAATCGCGTACGACATGTGGCGCTCCCCAACATGACACCATTTCAGGCATGGCATGGTGAGAAGCTTGACTTCACCATCTTTGAACCTTTGGTTGCATGGCATTTTTTTATGTGCCGAAGGAGCGCCGCAAGAAGCTGGCACACAAGGCATCGTGGGGAGTTTTCCTTGGACAAATCCCTAACATGAAAGGCTGGGAGTTCTACAAATTAGACTTGTAGAGGATCGTTTTCTGCTGCAACACAATCTTTTTTTAGAATCTAACGTGCCAAGCATGGGAGGAAAAGCAAAAGACAGCTCCAGATTTCCTCTAGACATTCCACGGCTCCTATAATGAGTCACTAAAAGAGGAAGATTCAAATCCAGTTTTACTCACCCTTGCGGATCTGGATGAGGCGCATGAGGAGGCGGCAGGCACACGTGTGCCCCTCCATGGAGACCACCTGGTAGGCGTCCCCCGAGATCACGAGCCGGTCAAAGTACGAGATGGCAAACCCAAGGAGGTGCCTATGAAGGATGGTTCGCAGACAACTCGGCAGCATCATCCTCCGGGCAGTGTCCACGACATGCATTCCAATTGCAGTAGCAATTGGAGCAGTAGAGGGTAGAGGAGGAGGACGAACATATCATGGCTATCACTACATGTTCGGTGTACAAAGAGAATGTAGACATTCTTGTTGAATCCATAATTACCCACCTCGCTGCCATCCTGATCTCGACCAAGGAACTTCCTCCACAGCCAAGAATTCTAAAGGAAGCTCTCAACGGAGAGCATGCAGCTGAGTAGAAAATAACATTAGATGCGGAATATGGGAGCCTCATGGAGCAAGGCACATGGGAGCTCGTGGAACTACTTACAGGCTCATGACCTATTGGAGTCAAGTGGGTCTTCCGCATCAAGACAAAAGCTGATGGCAATATTGACAAGTTTATGGCCTGTCTTGTGGCAAAGGGCTTTTCACAAGTGGAGGGAAAATATTTTTTAAGACTTATGCCCTCGTGAGCCGCTATACCACGGCTTGCATCATGTTGGCTGTTGTAGCAGTGTTGGAATATGAAGTGTAGTAGCTTAAGGTAAAGAACACCTTCTTATAGGGGGAGATGGACACAAATGTGATCATGAAGCAGCTAGAGGATTGTGATGATGGCAGTGGACGAGTGTGTAAACTGTTCACGAGTTTGTATGGCCTCAAAAAAAGGTCCATTTCTGTGGTACCGCAAGCTCCTAGGACTTTTGGAGACCCCCGGCTTCCATCCATCAGCCTACGACGATTGTCTTGTTTCTCCACGGGCCATCAGCAGAAGAGAAACCAGACTGTTACCTTCTAGTCTACATCGATGACATCTTGATCATCGGCCCATCAGCCACTTTCATCAAAGCCATGGCAACGGCCATGGCAAAGGAGGTCAACGTGACACTCATGCCAAGCTTCGAGTTCTACCTTGGCATGAACATCAAGTGTGATTGCACAGCTCGGACACTTGAATCGAGCCAACAGACCTATGCCACAAAGGTCGTGAGCGCTATGGTGTACCCGATTGACACGTGCCAACTCCTCTCACTCAGCAATAAATGAAGCATCAAGGACCAAGGGGGAGGAGCGAAACAGACTATCGCAGCAGATTCGGCTCACTGATGCATGCTACGAACTGCACACGGCCGGATCTACAATTTGCAGTCAGCAACCTCACACACGGTAACGAGACATGCTCAGAGGCCGCATGCAAGGAGCTTGATCGGGCCCTCGGATATCTCAAAACCACAAGCGATGCCAGACTGGGTTTTGGCACTGCAAGTGATGTGGAGCTGCACCGTTATGTGGACCCAGACTTTGGTGGAACCAAGGAGGACCGACGCAGCACAACAGGATTTGTATGCCTCCACGGTGGTGGAGCCATATCGTGGACAAGCAAGAGACAGAACCTGATCACACTCAGCTCTACAGAAGCTGAGTATGTGGCTGCTACATCGGCTGCACAAGAGGTCACGTACCTGCACAACCTCCTCGAGGACATCGGCTTTCCACAAGAGAAGCCAACAAATATTTTAGTGGACAACAAATCTGCAATACACCTGGAAAATCTGACCAAGTTTCAGGGTCGAACCAAGCATGTCGACATACGAAGGCATTGGATCCGCTAAAAAACACAAGATGGCACAATTCAGGAACAAGGCAAGATGCAGACTTCCTGACAAACAATCTCCCCAATACTAATTTTCTACAGGTGCTCGCAGCATTTTGGACTTACCACAATTGCGTTCTCGCAATAAGCCTTGAAGAACGGCAGCAAAAACGGCACGTTGTATTCAAAGAACGGACGATGCGCCATCGGCACCTCGTTCAGCGTACCAAGTACCGTCACCTATTTAATGGTGCAAGTGGGTGAGAATATTACGACTGCAGCAGAGAGGGGGAACAGTGAGAAGTTTGCAAAGCAAAAAGAGCAAGTTTCGGGAGATCCCACACAGCGACTTTGCTTTGAGCAGTCGGTGGACCGAAGTATGTTCGCTAAGGAGGCAGACATAAAAGCGTTCCGCATTTTGCAAGCGCACAGAGAATACCCGCGAGAATCTTCGTGGCGTTTTTGCAAAAAGGAAAACGGCGAGCCGCTGGACGACGCAGCTGCTCGTCGGCAAGCTCGCGCGCTTGCAAGAAGGGAAAAGCAGACCACACATCTGTGGTCACGGAATGCGGTCGCAGTGAAGTAAGGGACAGCAAGCACAGTAGTTGGCGTGGCAAATGGGAGCGCAGCAAGCCCGCTTGCAGCCGCGGCAGCCTGCCCAGAGCGAGCGAGGGATCTCGCCGGCCATGGCAAGGCCCTGGTTTATCTTGCTCCATCGCGCGCCATGGCCGGGGGTCCTAACCGGCTCCCACAACCCTCGGCTGGCAAAAAAATGGAAAGCCGGAGCACAGGATCGAGCGACGCCTACAACGAATGGCGGAGACGTTTTGGCTTTGAGTTTGGATTGCCCAAAATGCCTCCTTGAATACGCAGCAGAAAACTTCAACAAACAGATGTGCAACATCCACACAGTACCTCTCTGTGAATGCTACCAGCAGTGCGAGGTTCCATTGGGAAAGAGACTGCGATTGACTACCTCAACAACAACCGCGCTTCCAGATGATCTGAGCAAGAAACGGCTCCCCGAGACACAAACGCGTGGACTTGGAGGACAAAACCAGGTCAAGCTGGTGACAGCTAACAATGCAGCGGCTATTACTACTACAAAACAACTTGGCGTGACTGTAAGCAGCAAAGTAAGCCTCCCAAGCCCTCATGCTGCTGTTTATACAGCTCCCGCGGCTCAAGAAACGGAGGTGGAGCCAGAAAAGGTTCTTTTGGACTCCAGGGAGGTGTCCACGAGCATCCAGGAGCATAGTTGGGAGGGGAGAGTCCAGAAGGAGCTTTCTGGACATGCAAGCCGTCAGCCAAGCAAGCCACTAGAATGATTTCTTTCTGAGGAAGCAACTTTGAGTTTTGTGGAGTGGCCTGAGCTTGGCCCACCAATCTCCAATTCTCTGGATTTACTGGAGTCAAGTGGGACAAAACCAGAAACAGGCCCTTCACAGTCCCGAAACATCGGAGGACTCGATACTGAGGGAAACAATTTTTCTTTGACACTGCAGCAGACACTGAGAATTTTCTCGATCAACCCATCAGCAAAGAAGAGTCTCGGCTCAAGTTCTTTGGCAAGAACTTTTGGGAGTCTTTCAAGGATTTTTTCGAGACACTCCCGCTTGACATGAGCTCTTCGCCAGCGCACCCATCGAGGGGGAGTGTTAGTGGGTGCAATGAGTGCGTTGGTTTTATGCTCTGATATGGCGCAGTCGGTTTCGCAATTGGATAAGGATACGCAGAGTGAAAATTTTCTCGGTGGCTTCCCAGAGCGGAGCCATGGACAGTTTTTCAGTGTACAGGCCAGTCCAGTTCAGGCAACCGGGTCTACAAGGCTTGGATTATAAAATAGTGTGCGGCATGTGTAGGCTACTGTGCATGCCTCTAGTGTGTGTCTTGCATGCACAAGCTATTGCGCATGCATCCTGGAAGGCAGGAACTAGCAGCTGTGCAGCACGAAAATGCGTTGCTGTCAGGTAAAGTCAGAACTGACTGGGATTATGGCATGAGGCGGTGTGAGAGCTCCTGGTGGGGACCGTCTGCAGAAGCAGCCCGTGGCCACGACTCAACGTGCTCCTCTGCTTGCCACTTGGACAGGCTACGTGGTAAGCCAGAATGTGAGGATTACGGCTATGGAGATCTATGGCTCTCACAGATCTGTGAGAAGGGCTAGGATGAGAGTTTTACGGCTATGGAGATCTACGGCTCTCAGAGACCCGTGGGGAGCTCCAGGATTCAAGAACCATGGTTACGGTGAAACTTCACCGTGAGTTCGAGGAAGCTTCTACAATGCAAGGCAGTCAACTTGCCAGGGCCGCAAGAATAAAAGGCGGTGTCCCTAACACTATCTCAGCAAGACTCGTCTTTCATGTCACAACCTTGCAGCACTTAGCATCTGGAAGCGCCTCAGATCAAGGTTCTGCTAGGGTTCGCCCTGGACACCCTTGTAAGCCTAGCAGAGCTCTGCCAATTGGGAAGGAGGAAGTCCTGACTTCCTGGAGGCCAGTGTACCTGGAAGACGGTGCTCAACAAAAAACCCTAGCGTTGACGGCCTTGGCGGCCTAGCAAGGCGTTGCCCCTTGCGTGGGCCAGGAGCAATGGTAGAGCTCACATGTAGCCTTTGTTAGGCTCAACTTTTCATGTACCATACTTGTACTTTGGAATCAGACAATATTACTTCCACTGTCACATTCATTTTTAAAAGTTCATATGCTGATCAGTCTGCTGCCTTGCTTCACGATAAAAGATCTTGTACGAGCAAGGAACCTAGTCCTTGCTACACACCTGCAAATCCCAACAACTTGCGAGAGCGAGTGATTTATGAGAGACAGTGATCTACAAGAGGGGGTGATTTGTGAAAGGGGTGATTTGCATAAGCAAGTAGTTTGTGAGGGGGGTGTGATTTACAAGAGAGGGTGATTTGCGAGAGGGGGTGATTTGTAAGAGTGGGTGATTTACCAGAGGGAGTGATCTACGAGAGGGGGTGATTTGGGGGAGGGGTAAATTGGGAGAGGAGGTGATTTTGGAGAGAGGGTGATTTATGAGAGGGGGTGATTCTTAAGATTAGGTGATTTATGGGAGGGAGAAATTTGTGAGGGGAGGTGATTTACAAGAGAGGGTGATTTGCGAGAGGGGGTGATTTGGGGGAGGGGTAAATTGGGAGAGGAGGTGATTTTGGAGAGAGGGTGATTTATGAGAGGGGGTGATTCTTAAGATTAGGTGATTTATGGGAGGGAGAAATTTGTGAGGGGAGGTGATTTACAAGAGAGGGTGATTTGCGAGATGGGGTGATTTGCAAGAGTGGGTGATTTACGTGAGAGAGTGATCTACGAGATGATGTCATTTGGGAGAGGAGGTTATTTGCAAGCGGGAGTGATTTAGGAGAGGAGGGAGGTTACGAGAGTGGGTGATTTGGGAGAGGGATCATTTGCGAGAGGGGATAGTTGTGAGAGGAGGTGATTGGTGAGAGGGGTCGATTTGTAAGAGGGGTTCATTTTTCAGAGGGTGTGATTTGCAAGACTGAGTGATTTACGAGAGGAGATGTTTACATGAGGGGGTGATTTGTGAGAGGGGATGATTAGTGAGAGGGGATGATATGAAAGAGGTGGTAATTTTCCAGAGGGGGTGATCTACGAGAGGAGGTGAAAAGCGAGGGGTGATTTATGAGAGGAGGATGGTGATTTACAAGAGGGGGTGATTTGTGAGAGGGGTTGCAAGACAGTGGAATATTCACGAGAGGGGAAAATTCACGAGATGGGGTGAGTTGCAGGAGGAATGATTTGCGAAAGGGCGTGACTTTCAAGAGGGGTGATTTGTATAATGGAATGATTTACAGGAAGGTGATCCTTGGGAGGGGGTGATTTGCGAAAGGGTGTAGTTTTCAAGAGGGGACGATTTGCAAGAGGGAGTGGTTTGTAAGAGAGGGTGATTTGCGAGGCGGCATGATTTGCAAGAGGGGGTGATTTGCAGGAGGGGGTGATTTACCAGAGGGGTTAATTTCTTAGAGGATGTGATTTGTGAACGCAGGTATTTTGTAAGGGGTGATTTGTTAGAGGGGGTGATTTGTGAGAGGGGGTGATTTGTAACAGGAGGTGATTTGAGAGAGGGGGTGATTTGCGATAGTGGATGATTTGTGAGAGGGCGCAATTCACGAGACGAGGTGATTTATGAGGGGAGTTATTTGCAAGAGTGGATGATTTACGAGAGGGATTAGTATGTGAGAGGGGGTGATCTACGAAAGGGGTGATTTGCGAGGGGTGATTTGTGAGAGGGGAGATTTACAAAAAAGGGGTGATTTGCAAGAGGGGTGATTTATGCGAGTGATAGATTTGCAAGAGGGGTTGATTTGCAAGAGGGGTTGATTTGCAAGCGGGGTTGATTTGCGAGTGGGGGTGATTTGCGAGAGGGGGTGGTTTGCAAAAGTGCGTGGTTTGTAAGAGGGGGTGATTTAGAAGAGGAGGTGATTCACGAGAGAGAGTGATTTGCGAGAGGTGATTTACCATTAAGTATGATTTATGAGAGGAGGTGATTTGTGAGAGGGGGTGATTATGAG
>SZWC01002346.1:220684-235667 GCA_023375785.1 Penium margaritaceum | reverse complement strand
TGCTGGACTTAGGACCCTCAGGATGAATTTTTCTTGCCCTTCTCTGATGTCGGATTTGTTATCTCGCGTGTGTCAATACATTGACTGGTGCCGGAATCTTGTAAAGTTCCGTTCTTGTGGCAACCCCTCCGGCCCCTTGTCTGAAAAGTCGCAACACCTCGACGTAATTGTGGCGGTGGAGAAGTGTGCCCAGCATGTTCTCTTCATGACACCTGTTGCCGACGCCATCTAGCAAGATCTGGGAATGCTGCCCGACGCCATCGTGTTTCGATAGCGACGCTGGATTCACCGCGGTCGTTGCTGGGAAACGGACATCTTTCTATTCTTGGTACGTTTCTGTTAAACCTGTGACGACAGGGTTGCTTTGGACTCCAACAATCATTTCATGGTACACAAATGTGTTCCGGTGCAGGCCTAGGTCTGTATGTAGTTATCTGGAAAAGAGCATAACTTTACAACTTCTGAATGTACCCTAAATGAGATGTTCTTCCTGAGCAATCCTTCCTCTTAAAATAATACAGAACTATAGATGACTGGATCAAATTTAATTGCACCCCATGTTTATAAAAACACCATTACTTGTCATTTAAGAAAATTGTAGAAGCTATTTCTTGTGTTTTGTGCGGTAAAATCTTCTTGTGTGAATAAAAGACTGCAATTTTCTGAAGACCTGATGAATATGTACTTAAACTTTCAAGACCTCACATCGATGAATGAAAAACCGAAATCATTGATAGAAGATTGGTCATAACCCATAACGTGCATCATTCATTTGAAAACAAATTAAACCTTTATGGGTGAAAGCGCACATGAACGTAATTTGTAACGCAAACAACTATACAACAAGTAAAAATGAAAGATACATCACATATGGGAGAGTATGTACATAGCTCGTAATGAACACAACCGAATCCTATTCTATCCTAAAACCGAACATGTAGATATACAAGGTGAGCACAACACAAAGTACTAGAAGCACAACTTGGATGTAACCAAAGCAAAGGTCAACCACTTTGGATGCCTTATCAGTAAAGAAGCTTATTGACGATGTTTTTCATACACAATTCAAATTCTAAGGGAGGGAGACAAAGCTTGGAAAGCTTAATGGATGAGCTTATTGTTACAGTGAGCTCAACAATGCGTGAAGGTAGACTACATGTGCTCAGAAATTAAGGCTGAATGGAATCACTGAACTAGACACATTCAAGTAGGTAAACTAGATCCTTCAGATGCTCCTCTCAAGGGGGAGGTGGGGAGTTTCATAACTACTTAGATAGATGCATAACCACCTTGGCGAGCTGAAGGGTCACGTGGTTGTTAAAGAGTCACTTGGAAGCTGAAGGGTCATTGGTAACTTAGAGGGCAATAGTAGCCAACAAATTAGGGGATACTAACCATGAGAGGTGGCTAGTGAAACATAACCTCCAACTTGTGAAGGTGTGAACCAAGTGGCTTAGAGAAGTTCCCAATGACTTTTTACGGCATCAACAAGAGGTTTTTAGTAAACTCTTACTACTGAAATTGGAATTTCTCAACACCCTTTCTTGGTTCAAGATGGCCAAGTGGGTTAGAGGTGTTAAAGTTTGCGGAAGGTGGATGGGTGAAACTTGACTGAGATATGGAAGGCGAAGGCGTGCACAAAGTAACATAAAATGTCTCCAGGAATTTGTAGAACACTTGGAGAAATGCATTAAGAGTTTCATGAACCAGCTACAGGGATGTAGCCACAACTATACCCTTGTGGACCAACAGGGCGCCCGCCGTGGATGCCTTGAGACTAAGTATGGAAAGCCAAACCTAGAGTAAAGTCAGTAGCTTGCATTGAGGAAGGCGTAGGGCTTTGTAGGAGCTGCATCCTAAGGCACTGAACTGTAGTGTCAGAGGCTTAGGCTTGTAGAGGTAGATACTGGAGGCATCAGAAGGAATCTGATGATGATTGAAGGATTTTCAAGGCATAATGAACTGAATGGACTCAGCCCCTTAAGGAATCCTGGGAGGGCTTCCGTGGTGGCTCTCGCTTTGGAGGTTGTAGGTGGTTGCATAACCACGTGGGTGGTTATGTAACCACCCTGGCCAGCTGAAAATCTACTGGAAGATGAATGGGCATCAGCACCTAAAGAGCCACTAGAGTTTGAAGATGCACTGGTAACTGAAGGGTCACTAGGAGGTTGTTAGAGGTTAGACTACCCTTCATTTGGAAGCAAAAGCGTCATAGCCTTCAAGGACCTCCAAGTGCACCTCATATTTTGTAAAGGGAGGAAATTGATCCTCACCTCCCTCCATTCAGGGAGGCAGATTTTTCATCCCTCCAAAGTAGATTAAATGCACCAAAGGATGCATTTTAGCCAAACCTGACCATTGAAACTGAGTAAATCTCAACACCCCCTCTCAGTTGATGATGGCCGGTGTTAAACAAGATTTTTGAAGGAATTGTGGAATGATCGTTCGTTTGAAGAACTAGGATCTAGTGAATTTCTGGCAATGATGGAACTTCTACACTGGTGGTTGCAGAAGTGGTGTAGTCTGTGCTTAAAACTGGGATGAAGCTCAGATGTTGATTTTTTAAATGATTAGGATGAGGTCGTCCACATATTTTCTTCTATCAAAGCCAAATTGAAAATTTCCCCCATCGCTGCCAATTCACGGCCGTGAAAATCGCGAGCGCAAACTTGCTCGTTCGACGCCTCCTCCTCCCCCCCTCGCTATCCACGAATACTGTGGTCCTCGTATTTGCGTAAAACTACGAGGCTTGAGTTTTCGCGGAAACTAAGGGTGCGTTTGGCATGCCACAATTTATGAAATCGCTCCATTAGTTGAGAGGAATCCGCTCAACTGTACGGATCCGCGTAGACGGAAGTCGATATTTTCCTAGGAAAATGTTTTCCTATCGTTTCGCTCGCACGACCTTGTTAACAATTATTTTCCGGTCAAGCACTCCACTGCCCATGGCAAATTTGACGTGTGCATTGTATCTTAGTGGCATTCCATTCGTCCTCTTTCCCCATTGTTCGCTTCCAAGTGCAACATGCTCCCCTAGAAGTATTGGTGGCAGCCATTCCAACCTCGGTGCAAACTGCTATAAAGCATCGTTTGCGACAGGAATCGATAAAGTATCGTTTCATATCCGTTCTAATGGAATTTTGTAGAGGATATTCACCATGCAATGAAACATCTACCCGCATCCTACGTGGCGAGAGCACAACTGCATGAAAGCAATGTGGAGGGCTGTTCGAGTAGACGTTTGCACGACTTTGTCCAAAACAGCCTCTCAAATCGGGCACCGTTCAGGTGCGCGGATTCCTTGCACTTAGTCGTCCGATTTCGTAAATCGTGGCATGCCAAACACAGCCTAATAGGGAGGGGGAACGAGACACGACCGCTTGAGCGAGGCTCGAGCGACTAGTCGACCGGTCGCCAGCAAGCGCGCGGTCGAGCAAGGACGTCGATCCCCGGTTGCTTGCCTCCCGGCGTTTGCTCGCAACCTTCACATGTAGTGTGGTCAATCAGGGGAGGTTTAAGCAAACTACTCCGCCAGCCAGGATGACTTAGACCGCGTCTCTTAGAAGTTGCGGTCCCATAATGGTGCAGTTGTCAGAGAAGTTAACAGAAATGCCCAGGTCGCTGGAGAAGAAGCTGAGAAGACGACAGCAACAGAGCTTCTTGTAAACTTGACAGACAATAAAGTTCATTCTCCTCATCTTCTTGAATTTCACCTCGTTCTTGCTGTTATTTCAAACAGTACGTGTTTTGGTGACGGGTGCTTTGCACAATTGGTCTAAGTAGAGTTTCAAGCAGCTAGAAGATCTAAGCCATTTTCAACATTTGGTATCAAAGCAGGACCGTTTTTTCTACGTTCAGGAATGGATTTTGCTTGAAATTCGAAAATGTACAATTGAACCATCAACAGATGTTTTTCTACAACAAAATGGTGTTCAGTAGCGGCATTGGTGACTCTTTTTGCCTCAAAACCTTCGATGGAGAAGACTGTCATGAGTTTGCCTTCAATATTGAAATTTGTTTTCTTGCAAAAGGACTTTGGGGTGTGGTTTAAGACCCACCCCGTGAAATTCTAGCAGCACTAGCAACACTAGAAGAAAAAGTGATATGGAGGCGTCTTCAGGATGAGGCATTTTCCATGTTGGCAATGGAAGTCTCAGAGCATCTCAAACCCATCTTTAGAGAGGTCAACTCAGATCAGGATATAAGATTGGCTTGAAAAGAAGCTCGCCAAAAGATATGCCAAGATTACACTAACAAAATGATGCAAGTTGTGTGCCAACTATATGAACTCCATATGAAAGATTCTGGCAGAGTTGAAGATTACATCAACTACCTCATGACATTGGTTGAATGATTTAATGCTATTAATGACAAGTACCCTCAAGAAAGTTTTGTTATATTCTACCTTGGAGCCTATTAGCATGATTTGAATACACCATCATTTACATGGAGGCTTTTCAAAACAGAGGACATGATTTTTGTACAACTTTTGAAAGAGTTGTGCAAAAAGCCATTCAAGCTCTAAAACCAAGCACTAGAAATTCTCATGGTGGTTTTAAGCAGCAGTTCTCAAGGAACATCATTTAACATGGGATCATCAAATCAAGGGGTCATTTTCTGCGGATAACTTCAAGTTGACTCTTGAGAGGGTTTGCGATGTTCTGATTCAAATGGAAGAAAAAAAGGAATGCAGAAGAAATCGGATCAACTGACAATGTGCCTGCAGCCAGATTCTTAGGTTTCAACTATCCAAACAAGAATGAGCTCCAACTGGTTCCCTACTCATTTCCTTAGTAACAACAGACTCAACATCTTTCGTTTCATCCCTAAAATTAGAGGGGAAAGACTCTATCAACCACCAACGGTAACAGCAGACCTTTTGGAGCACCAGGAACCAGATCCGAGGCTCACATTTAATGCTAGCACTGCGGTAAAAATGGATACATCAACAGAATGTTTCCCAAGAAAACACAACTACCATAGCATCAGGCTCTCATGGCATTGGACCTGGCTATGATCTCTTTTCTGGCCGCAGGTGTAGCAGTAACATTGAGTGGTGGACTTGCAAACGTGAGCATGGTCACACCAACCATTGGTTCCACGAATGAGAACGTGCTACCTCTTGTTGACAGCAATACAAACAGCAACAAACTCAACTCCAGTTTGCTGAAGTTGACCTGGATGATACTACGATGTGTACAATGGATAGTGTGCATCTCATCACCGGTGGCATTCTGGTCTGAATCATTGACTATGGTTGCACCAAACACATGAGTTGCGACAGGATCTCGTTCACATGCTTGTGTTAACTCAAGCCACCAAGCACCGTGTGACTTGGTGATGGGCATACCATCCCAGTAGTGGAAGTTGGAAACATTGTTTGTGCATTACGACCAATCGCCATAGTGTACCACGTGTGTTGAGTGATGTCCTTTACGTCCCTGACTTGGCAGCCAGCGTACTTTCAGATACGTGGCTGAATGGGAAAGGATCTCGTGTTATCTTTGACATGAACAAAAGCTGTGAGATACTCTCCAGCTCCACAAAAACGTTAGTGGCTGAAGCCAAATGATTTGGGAACCTCACAATCCTTCCCAACACCAACAAGCTGGGAGAACCACATGAGCCTAAAGTGGTGTTTGCGGCCACCAGCAGCCTCGAGTCATCTCTAGCTATAGCTACCGCTCCAAATCACTCATATAAACTATGGCATGCTTGTCTGGGCCATGCTAGACATGAGTGAGTTTAAAAGCTTGCCAATCAGTCCCCGAAAAAATCCGTATGATTGGACCTTATCAGCGACAAG
Organism: Penium margaritaceum; assembly: GCA_023375785.1. NCBI lineage: Eukaryota > Viridiplantae > Streptophyta > Zygnematophyceae > Desmidiales > Peniaceae > Penium > Penium margaritaceum. The sequence goes on along the minus strand of SZWC01002346.1, from coordinate 229,861 downwards.
GAGGTCATCAGTGAGAGTTATCTCACAGACAAACACAGCCAAGATAACATTAGCGGCAATGTTGGCACTATCACACTTGCCAAGATATAAAATAATCCATTTTGACTTGTGCTATGTCAGGGACAGGTCCATGTCTGGTAAACATTACTTCTTGGTGTTAGTGGATGACTTCACAAGCTATGTCTGGGTTTTCTTTCTATGTCACAAGAACAAAGCAGCCGATTTCATCACCTCTGCCCAAATTGGAAAATGAAATCAAAAACACCATCAAGGCCACTTGATCACCTTTAGGATCGTTTTTGAGAGCAAGGGTATCACTCATCAGCGAATGGTCCCATGTACTCCACAACAAAATGGGACAGCTTCGAGGATGAACAAAACACTACTCGTAAAAAAATGGATGATGCTGCACACATCCGTAACTTCTCCAAGCTTCTGGGCTGAAGCTTTCAACACTGCGGCGTAAATTTCTAACCATTTACCCTGCAAGGAGCTGGAATACAGGTTTACTCCCTTTCACGCATGGACTGGCCAAGAACCAGATATTCGTCACATCTGAGTTTTAGTGTGTAGAAACTACTCCCGGATCCATCTTGGTCTCAAAAGAAAAATTGATCCCCACACGAAGAAATGTGTCTTGGTTGGCTTTAAAGACTCTGGAAGAATCTACTATCTTTGGGACCCAGATTCTAAGACCATTGTGTGCAGTCACGGTGTGACTATTGATGAGAGCTTTCTGACAGCACCAAAACCTCTATTCCACTAGATCTTGAAACTACTATCCCATTGGATGAGGTCCTCAACTCCTTGAGCGGCGCCGTCCCTCGTGAAGTCTCATCTGTGTAAGACTTCATCAGACAAAACTCCAAACCTGATGATCATCTACAGTCCTCCCTGCTGTTTTCCCTCCTGTTCTAGCTCCAATTGTTACTCATTATCTCTACCAGAAGAACCAAAACCGGCCCAACAACTAGGACCCATCCAATGCCTTCTGTCAATTCACTCACATTGTAGGCCTTACAGGTCTTAACACCTTCGCTCTTCAGAAAGCATGTTGTGCATTCATGACTCAAGTTATTCACCCCGTTTCCTACAAAGATGCCATGAATCAAATTGATGTTTCTTAGTGGACTGGATCTTCCATTTATGAGATTCATCAACTCCGCGAGCAAGAGACTTGGGTTTTGGTACCTTGACTGCTTGGTGCTCATATCCTTACCAGAAAATGGGACTTTAGATCAAATCTAGATAAGAATGGTGACCCAAATCGCTACAAGGCCTACCTTGTGGCTCACGACTACAAGTATATTCAAGATGCCAACTTCCATGATACATTCTCACCAATTGTAACATATTCTTCCATCCATTTGGTACTGAGGCTTGCTGCTCATGAGGTATGGCATCTACACCAGATGGATGTGAAATCTGCCTACCTTCATGGCAATCTCACTCACAAAGTGTTCATGAACAGCCCGAGGGATTTATGCAGCTCGGGGGGGGGGGAGGGAGGATGTGTGTTGGCTACACAAATCCCTTTACAACCTCAAACAAGTCGTGGAACTATGGAAGAAGAATATCCATGAAATTTTCCTAGCTCATGGTCTTGCTTGGCTTCATTCTGAACACAACATGTACCTCCACAGTAGTGAACATCAGTTGGGGGTCATTCTGTATGTGGACAACCTGATTCATTTCTTGGCTTCTCATACTCTGCTCACCGCTCTCTACTGCATTTGAAATGGCTGGCATGGGCCCACTAAAATGCGGTCGGGGTATTTAGATCTTGCTGGATATACTTTAGCAAACCTCCTACATCAAGCATATGGCTGACAAGTTTGGTCGTTGGGAACCTCATCTCGCAAGCACTCGTTGTAGAACTTACCACCTGCTCTCTAAATCAGCGTCTCCTGAAGTGATGGTGGCTGTAGACAAGAAGAAGTTGTTCTCTAGCATGGTGGGATCTTTTTGTACACTTCTGTTGGAACTAAACCACATCTTTCATATGCTATAATAATCTTGAGCAAACGCTTTCAAAACTCTACAAAGCCGCATGTGGTGGCCACCAAAAGAAGCATCAAGTACTCTCAATGCAATTCTGAGTTGTAGATTCACTATACCCACAAAAACAATAAAGTGATTATTGAAGGATTATGCAATGTAGACTTGTCTAGTGAGAAGTGTATAGAAAAGTTAACATCAGCATACGTGTTTAAGATTTGTGGAGGCCTTGTCAGCTGGAAGTCTTACAAGCAGGGTGTTGTTGCTCTATCATCAATAGAAGCCGAGTACATGGTGGTTAGCGAAGCAAAACGTGAGGCAATCTGGCCTCGCATGCTGTTGTGAGAGCTTGGATTCCACCAGGCAAAAACAACAGTTATTTATTGTAACAACCAAAGCACAATCGCGCTCAGAAAAGGTCCATGTTCTGCATGACATAACTGAACATGTAAATTGACAATACCATTACGGTAAAGATGTAGTTGGTGAGGGTGAGACCAAGCTGGAGTATGTCCCAATCAAAGAACAGGTGGCAGAAATATCTAAGAAAGTGTTTGAACGGAATGAACACGAGTCTCTCCGCGAAAAAATGGGACTGAAATATTTGGGTTGCTTCAATTTGGAAGGATTGAAGTCTCATCGTCAAGCAGGAATTAAAACATTGATTAAAAATCAAAGGGAGGAAGTGCTGAGAGAAATTCATTCCCCAAGGCAAGGATTGGATCGAGGGTGAGGATTGGAGGCCTACAATGATCTTCAAAGAAAGTTATGGTTAGAATGGGGCACGACGTTACATTTATTGTTTAACCTATTTTCTTGTTGTTTTGTTCTACAAGGATTTGAACATCTGTGAAGGGGAATGTTGCAAAATGACACATGTTCCAATGGGCAAAAGTCACAAAGGACAGGTACCACTTCCTCCCATAGCCCTCTGTGTCCTACATATAGGGGGTAGTCCCATGCCTCAACTGCCACATGGTAACCGCTGTTTGATGAAAGAGTTTAGTACCGGAAGTAATGAAAGATTGTAGGATTGCACAATTGTACATCATGGGTGATCAGGATCACATGAAAGAGACCTTGCTAATGTGGCACAGTTACATCGATTGGACCGGAGTGCACTGTTATCGGTGGTTTGGGCATTTTTCTCACCATTACTATAGGAATTTTGGGGTAGGGATTTAGATTATGGAGAGTAATTGGATCAAAGATAATGTTTTCTTTGCTGGCACTGTCATAGAAGTATATGCTTTAATGCCAAAAGAGCTATTCATTTTGTCAAGAAAGGACATTTCCAATAGGAGTAGCCGTACTTCAATTCCACTTCAGCAAATGTGTCCTTTGCATGGTCAAGGTTGTCTTCATCATTTGTGTTTCCTTTTCAATTCAGATGAAACAGCTTGTTTATTTCTAATTAATCCTTCTAAAAGTACTATAATGATGATGTTTTGAGTGCATCCAATACATAAGAAATTCTTAAAACATACAATTGTGAAGCTTACCTTTTCTTATGAGAATTTCACAAGTTTTGTGAAATTTTTACTTGCTTGTAAAGATAGCTTCACCTTTGTGTTTGAAAATATCCTTCATGTCAAAGATGGACCGTCTCTTTCTTGTGTGATGCATTATGGCAAGAAACATTGATTCTCACACCAAATGATGGTGACATTGTTCCATGAAATTGTGGACGACTTGAAATGGATCATGTTGGAAAATGCGAATACTTTTCAAGTAGATTGTTTTTTTCAATTTGTGGTCTTGTAGAGAACTGGCTCAAGTATGTGATGTTCCGATTTTTGTAGAGAGATTGGGCCCATCATGCAACCAATATCGTTCAGAAAAATTATCCAAAAAACATCACCAATGTCACCATGTATCAAGAATTGCATGACATGCAAACACTTTATGGAAAACTTCCACTACAAATACTGATTCAATGTTTAGCCTAGCACACTCATTGATGTCAATTTATCCATTAGATTTGGATAAAAAATTTCCATTATGCATCTCGAAACATGGCATCGAGTCAGACCAAAGACCTCTCTCGCTTTTCTCTTTTCTAGCTTAAGTTATGCCAAAACTTTATATTCATTGATAGCCCAACCCCAATTTCAGTGTACTGGTTGTTTTGTAACCCCCATTAAATTTGGTCACCGGGAAAAATGCTACCCATGGTGCATTGGTTTCTTTTTTATTTCTATTAGTTCTAGTTTTATCCCTCTTGGGATGTTGTTTCCTACATCAATGCTCTTGATTTGCATGGTTTCCTACGTTGTCTTCAATGCGTGCATATCTTCATCCCCAACCAATACCTCCTCACATGGTTTACATACAAACATTTGCCTCCTCATGCATATGCTTGCCGTCCTGATGTCGACACAGTTTGTAACCCCCCTCGGAGCTTGCATATATTCACTATGGAAAACCTCCCAAAAACACACCTTATACTGTGAACGTGAAACGTTTAGAAAAAAATGAAGGTATGCAAAACCTCTCATGATTTTTTAAAAGGAGTCCTTGCATTATGACCCAAAGTTTGATACAAGAAAAACAAATTTCTCAACATACATAAACGCATCCTGGAATGTTCATAGAAAATGAATCATTTAAAACATGATTCGGACTTATATCATCAGCTAGTCTCAAGGAAGCAATAAATCTGACATTGAATGGAACAAAAAAATAGCTATGACAAGTCTTGGACAGAAGACGCGGACTAATATAGGCACCACTAGCTTAAAGGTCCAAAAATATATACATTTTTGCTTGAGGCCTGATGGACTTATGCAATGGCTTGAAATCTTACTTCTATATTTTTTAGTTCTAAGGTTTCTTTTCTCATGAGAGCTTGAATATTAATCGTAGAATTATTACTACTCACACCAACGTGAAGAAAAAGAGTCAAAGGCAAATGAGGGGTAGTGTTCTATGTATGGTTTTTTATTAAATAATACATCAATTATGAAAAATCCATAGTACCTGGCTAAGTTTTATGATTGCCAATATGACATCAAATCCTCAAAAGGCATTGTAATTTAAGAGCGACTAAGAAAATGGATGCAATGTCCATCCTTCACAAACGTCAAGCATGGCCCTTGTCATGGAGTGACGTCTAGAGAAGCTCTATCATAACCATCCAAATGTCATGGAGGACTTGGTAAAGGTTAGAGAAAAGTAGGAATACTCTTTAATTTGAGGTGTTCTTTTGAATTTGGCAAGAGAGGACAGTAGATGTATGCTTGGAAAGTAGATGTATGTTCAATGTATTTTACTCTATTTGAAACATTCATGGGTATGTCACAGAAAAACGTTATGATGCATTATTGCACACAAATTGAAAGTAGAAGCATCACTTTTGCCTACCATGAATTGTCACCTTGTGAAATGACAAAACCAAGACTATGCAAGGGAAATCCTGATAGCCTTGGTTAGTTAGCAGATTTTCCCAGTTTCATTTAGTTCATTTGTTGGATTGGTTTCATGCCTTTATGGAAGAAGATATGAGGAACCTTTTTTTATCAAATTCGTTTCTTTAGGTGCACAAAGTATCATGGTCATTCCGTAACTTCATTTGTATTCTCACTGCAATGATAGAAGGAACCTAAAAAAATCATTGGTATCAAGATAAAAATGTCATAGTGTAAAAATTTTCCAAATATTTCATAAGATACATTGTGATTTTCTGTATTTCTACTCTTTTTGAGGACCTTTAAATAAGACAAAGCATGTATTAAAGAAGACAAGAAAGATCCCACTTGAGTAAAGGGTGTTTCATTGAAACAAAAGCAGTTTTGGGGACACATTTATAACAATTTTGGGGCTGTAAACTTCACCAAGAATTTCATAAAAACTTTGAAGACATGGATATCTCATTCCAAAAAGTTAATGCATTTTTCTCTTTATGAAGATGTGGAAATTTTTGTGTAATCTCATACAATGCATCATTTTTGTGCTTTTGCGGAGAAAATATGCCTTTTCCAGTATTTTAATCAATGATGAAAGATTAGAAATGTTTGCAACAGCTTGAGTTATGGAAAAAAGAATGAGGAATCACATTTGAGGTCCCATTTTCTAAAAAAGAAAGATTACTTGTGATGATGTTTCTGAAAAGATTTAGGATTCCATTTATTACCATAAAGGATAAAACGTAAAAGGATTGGATATTGCAAGGATTTGTTTATGGACTATTTATCAATGTGGCGTAACAATGAAAGGTGGTAGTTTGTGTGTTTTCAATTTTCATTTTTGCATGCTTTTTCAAAACAATGTCATTTTTTTTGTGCCCCACAAGAAGGCTTTTGTGGAAGTGTTGTTGCATGATGGTAAAAAGTCTGGGAAGAAAATGCCATCAAGAGAGATTCGATAAATACTTGGTGACTGTATGGCCATCGCCGTAGTCGCCATGCATGTTCCTCCATAAAGATGTCGTTTTTGGATACCCCTGCAGAAACACGTCATTTTTTAGTGTCCTTCTCAATACTTCTCTAAATCCGTGGTTTCCTCGGTCTCTACACCTACACTTGCCTGCGAAACTCGTCACCACGTACGGCCGGCAGATATGCAAATGTCCCTCGGCATGCGTCACAGAACCAACAGTTTGAGACATGCCACCGTCGGACTTCCGGCTCCTTCATCCAATCCTCGTGCGCTGGCCCACAGTTCTTTTCCTTCCCAGCCTAGAGCCGCGCTGTCCAGCTCCATGCCAGACTGGATTTGAAATGATCTCGCCGCACCAGTCTCCAACGCCGTCATTGCCTTCGACACGAGAGAACCTGGGACGCGGCTAGATCGGTCCTAGAGATAAGGGCTGGAAGCGCGTCCAGAAGAGGGCTGCAGTTGTGCTCTCACATCCTCAACGGACTCGAGCCTGGTTTGCGAGCACATCTTCCTCCATCGGAAAAATTGCATGCCTTGCTACTTCCACCGAAGCGCTACGTGATCTACCAGATAGATGTCGAGAATTTTCGTCACCCCCTTCAACTGCCACTGGCAGTCTGCCTGTCTTTTGAAGCAAAAAACCCGGAATTGCCCTCGGAAACATCAAGGTGATATGGTTTCAAGAAAACCCTAGACATTCAAGGGAGGTTGGTTTCATGGAGGTGTGGGCTCCGCCCAGGCCCCGCGGTAGCGGGGCCTGGGAGGGAGGGCGCAAAAGCGCCCTCCCTCAACATAATGTTGAAACATATTTCAAACCATTGTCGAGCCATCGTCTTGTAGCCTGAGAGAATCCTCACAGACATGTGCCGTCCTTCGCAGCTTCTCGTCCATGCGGCGACTGCCACATAGTGGCCCAAAGCCGCCGCACTCCTTGAATGTGTGTCATCGACGAATGGTGCGCTGGATTCCAGCGCCTCGCCAGCGTCTCAGCGTTCCTCGAGTTTGACTCGGGATGCACGCTGATGAAGTCTGTCCAGCGAATGCACGGTTCACACAATTACGCGATTTGCGGACGATGCGCTCTCCCGGAGCCATTCCACAGCCACGGAAGAATCATCAGCAATTGCGAGTCACAACTTTCTGCAGCTTTTGATTCACAAACTTAATTCGGCTCAACGTGCCCTCTCGTAGCCTCAGCGGCCACGATACCACTGCCCGACGACCCCAAGCCTTGGCCCTGCGGACGGCGTGAAATCGCGCTCTGCCTCAGAAGTGACTGGTCCTGAAGGCTCTAAGCTGCAGGCAAGAGGTAACCGTAGAACCGCGCGCAGAGCCTGTGAAGCAATGTACCCGATCTCCCTGCGAAAACAGAGCAACAATAAAATCTTGCAGTAGGAGCGGCGGTGGTAGGGGCAGCGGCAGCAAGAACCAAATCGTGTTGCAACAAAGGCCACCACCAGCACCGTCACCATTGCTAGCAGACACTATCACAAAATTCAGTCATTGTGGATCATCAGCATCATAGGCCTTACCATAGGCACCATACATTACTGTGAGCACCATCAGGTGGAGGAGGCGAAGCAGCAGCAGCAGCAGCAGCAGCAGAAGCAGCAGCAGCAGCAGCAGCAGCAGCAGCAGCAGCAGCAACAGAACTGCAGCGGCAGAAGCAGCATCACCCGCAACTCTAAAGCAGCAGCAACAGCAGAGGCGACATCAGTAGCAGCTCATACTGCAGTCGCAGCAGAAGCAGCAGCATCAGCAGCAGCAGCAACAGCAGTAGGAGCGGCAGCCACAGCATTAGTAGTAGCAGCAGCAGAAGAAGGAAGAGCAGCAGCAGCAGCGGCAGGAGCAGCAGCAGCAGGACCAGCAGGAGCAGCAGAAGCAGTAGCAGCAGCAGCAGCAGCAGCAACAGTTTTAGGAGAAGCAGCAAAAGCAACAGCAACAGCAGAAGCAGCGGCAGCAGTGCCAGCAGCAGCGGCTTCAGCAGAACCAACACCAGCAGAGCCGAAAGCAAAATCAGCAGCGGCAACAGCAGCAAGGCCCCACATCTGCAAAAGCAGCAGCTGGAGCATCCGCAGGAGTAGCAACAGTAGCACCAGCAGCCAAGGAGACCGTGGCCTTCGGCTCAGCAGATGCAGGGCTGGCAGCCACGGCAGCTGCAGGGATAGCAGCAACGAGCACAGCCATAACCTGACATGTATAGGCCATCTGTATGAGGCTTGAGTGCTGCGGCAGGTAGCGTCACTCCTGACACAGAGAGGGCATCGACATGTAGCTGCAAAGCGGGTGAAGAATAGTGAGAAAAATTCAGCTATCCCTAGCTTTAAAGGCTTCACTTCCCAGGAATCATTGCATCAGCAAGGGGTATCCCTTTCCTGGGCCTTCAAGCTACGCGTTCAACGTTTGCGGTCCAGACTGGGCCTCCTGTGGTGCCCTATCTCCAGTTCAGCAAATGGAACAGCAAGAATCTGCACGAGCTCAGACCTGTGGCGCTACCAGACAGTCAATTCTAAACTTTCTCTTGTCTGGAGATCATCCTGAAGATTCTGGGCAACACTTGGGTCCCGTTCAGCTACTGCCTAGAACGATGGAAAAAGGACCGACATGTGCTGGGCTCAGAGGACAAGCAGTGCGCAGAGAACGGTACTATGGTGAATATGGTGGTAGTGATTGCAGTGGTAGTGGTGGTAGTGGTGGTGCTGGTGGTGGTGGTGGTGGTGGTGGTGGTGGTGGTGGTGGTGGTGGTGGTGGTGGTGCTGGTGGTGGTGGTGCTGGTGGTGGTGGTGCTGGTGGTGGTGGTGC